>JAZDUA010001509.1:0-61034 GCA_038098605.1 Gryllus longicercus | reverse complement strand
AAACCAAACTTTCGGTCTAAATGTCATTATATCATCCAAAAGTTTTTCAAATTATCTTTAAAATATAATCTAATAAAATGAAATAAGCTAAATATTTGTCCCTCGAAATAAAAATTCATGCAGTAAAGATTTACGTGTTAACGTCTGTTTTCTTCCAAGCCCTTGAAAAATTGAGAAAATTCACTAAAATGAATTAAATGATTCTCAAGGACCAAACAATGTTCTACTAAATGTATTTTAATCCTGTCAATAGCTCAATTATGTTTTGAATAATTCAAAGTCCAATGTTTTCCTAAATACTTTGCCGAGGGTCGGAACAAAACATTTTTTACGGCTTACCCATAGTACAAATGGCAGTAGAAAAGTTGATCGTAACAACCATGATAGAGCGGGCTGGTTACGATCACTAGCGACATTATAAGTGTTTATTGTTAAAAATAACTATTTCTATGATGGTGATCGTTGTAACCGTGTGACTGTTCACATAAAATCCTCTAAAATTTCAAGCTGCAAAAAGGTTAATCTTGAGGTCAATGCGACACTAAAACGTTTTTCTATTATGCGTGATCGTTCCTTCTTTCCAAGATTGAGTACGCTTTTATTTTATATCTTGTCAACCTTTGATAAAAATGTTTTTAAAAAATATAGGTGTTGTGGTGAGTTATCATTGGCATTTCTAATGAAATAATTATATGCGTCGTCATTGCCAACAATATTATTTAAAAAACTCACAGATGTGAAACTATTCTGATAATTTCAGTCTGCATTACTCAATAGATATATATTCAAATACACATAATGAAAACACCAGAGAGTTTGTTTAAGCCACCCTTTAACATCAATGTCTCCTTAAAAATCCTTATCCTTCATTCAATGTCTTCTCTCAACTTCAATGTCTCCTTAAAAATCCTTATCCTTCATTCGCAGGAAAATAATAATGTGTTATGTGCATGATATCCTGTAAAGAGAGCATTAAAACGTGTACATTACCATCCATAAACCGCTACTGACATCTCAGACCCGTTTGAAAAAAACATTTTAAAGTGTACCATAAACCATGGTGATGTGTATACCCAGAAAACGTAGCTCCTTGCCAACAGAAGAGCGTTCTATATTTTACCGTATCCAGGACAGACACAGTCTAGGAAGACAAATTAATGTTCTTTCTAAGAATGATGCCAATAATTCAGGAAAGTTAGATTACGCCCTAGTGGTCTGCTTTGTTCTTCATAGTCAGTTCATTGTGTAATGTTGGAAATGCATCACAGAAGACAAACTTTGAACATTTTTTTTTAAAGAAAACTTAATAGGACGGTCTAAGGGACAAGTTATTTAAAACACAACCTTTTAATTGCTGTAGTTCGATGGGTTTTTTTCGGTCAGATCTTATAAAACCAATTTATTTATTTGTATTAATATTTGCTACAAAAATGGAATTGTAGAAAACAATTGTTTTTATGGATTCTTTAAATACAGCCTTAATGTTGTACAAAGTAGTTGAAGGTAAAATGGTAAAACAGCAAAACTAGTGGTGATACCACAGCACATACTATCTCGGATTATTTCTAAATTTTGCAATTTCCGCAAGCTCAAAACGTTCTACTAAAATTAGATCTGCACCATTTTTTGGACTTCCTTCGATTTACCTGTGAAAACAATGTTTTTTAAGTTGGACTAGTTAATGACAATTTTTCCAAACATTTTTTCCAACCAAAAATGAAGTGAAAACTACTCGTTTTTCACAAAATTGAACAATACCTTTTTTAAAGATATAATTTTAAAACAGATTGTAAGAAAAAATTCCCCACATCAATATTGAATTTCTACAATGTTAATTTTTGGGAAAGTTGCCCATATTTCACGAAAAATTACGCGAGAATTACTCACAATTTAGTTTGCTTTTCAGGACTCTATTTCAATATCATCTGTCTTTAAAGAACAGATTTAATGCAGGAAATGTTTATCTTAAAAAGTTACGAGTAGGAAGACTAAAATAATAGAAATTTTGCAATTTTCGAGAATTAGGGATTTCAACGAAAATTAAAAAAATCTTCACCATTCTGTTATGCGTCCTTTACTCTATGCCTTGACAAAGTGTAATGAAAAATGGATAAATATTTGAGCAAATTTTGAATAATAGTTGAGGATTTATGTAGAGTACTCTCAAGAATCAAAATATCCATTTCAAACTTGCAGGACCTTGAGGTCGTTAAAATCGTTTGGAGAATATCAGTTTAGTAAGAAATTGAATGGTTTAAGCGCCAACGTTGACCATAGACAGCCAGCCAGAGAGACAAATGGACTGATGCAACGGACAGATGGGCAACCAATGTTTTGCCATCAATAGATTTTTCAGTGTCAAGAATCCCAAAACCGTCTTCATGTCTTCACAACTGTTAGAGAAAGTAAATTACCACACGCAGAAAAAGATTTACCCACTTGTTCGATAACAGGGCCTAAAAATAAGTTATTCTGTCGGAAAATCGTTGATTTCAGGAGCACGATTACGATAATTTTTCTTACGAAGTAAGGCGAGAAAGTGAAAATCACCGCATTCTTTGCGTTTTCTAATTAGCTTTCATTAATTATTTAAGGAATACTAGCCGATGGTCCATTTTTTGCATTTGTTTATTAACAGTACCTTTCTTCCTTCCAAACATAATACACAGTTAATATATAAACTAGTGTTCTCCAGGTATCTACTTTTTTCGTGTATGGGCCAACTCGGACCACGCGTGAAGCTTTGTTCAGCAGATGCAAGTACATTTCAGGGGAGGAGGCGGAGATAAGCATTTTAGCTGAAACCCGATTTTTATCTCCCAAGAGTGTTAGCCCTGAGGGTATGGACGATGAGATGATGATGATGGTAGTGAGGGATGAAAGAAGGGCACACACATGTAGACATACACAAATACAACCATGCCCGAGGCGGGACTCGAACCCGCGATCTTCTGGCCCGAGACCGCTAAGACAGACCAACGATGTCGGCCATCTGACTGGCATATTTATCTCTTAGTGTATAAAAATAAATATTTTCGACAGCGCAAAGATCCTCTCTACGCTGAAAATTTACAAAATTCTATAAAATGAAACAAAGCGTAGTAATAAAACCTTTTGTGAACAATACCGAGGTATTCTCCACCAAATGTTATATTAACCTGCAAGTGTTGCATATTTATTTATTTATTTATTTATGTATTTTCAACTGCACTATTTTACCCACTGTTATGCTGTATGTCTATCGCACTAAAGCTACAAGATAGGTAATCGAAGACATCACGTGCCCGTGACTGAGACTAAGACGACTTCGCGCAGGGAAACAAATGCACTGCATTTCCAAGCTCCCCGTAACGCTCACTCGTATGGAATGCTGCTTCAGTTTCGCTCGCGTATTAACAATGGGCGGACATCAGGTCGTCACTGGATAGACTTGGATTTTTGTATCATTCATATAACATAAATTGGAATATGATACGATTATAATTATGTGTAGATATCTAAAGCTCGTAAAGCCAAACCTATCATAGCTACAAAATGTTTTCTGATGTCATGTGCCATATGCAATACCAAGCTGCTCTAGAAGTGCCATTCCCCAGTAGCTCTCTCAACAACCGTTCAAGATCAAACCGTGTATATTTCTGATAAAATAAACTGAAAACTATGTCCTCAAAACTATAAATAAAAAATCAGTATATGTCATATAATTCCTCTGTAACGTTTAGGAATGGTACTGCTCAATTGCTCCCACATGCTAGTAAGCTCCCACAAGCTCATCAAAGTTTTCATGTCATATAATGTCAAACCTCCCGTCAAATATAAAAGCAAAAAAGTTTTCACATAACTTTTTTACCTACTTACCGCCATCCTGTCTCATAACTTCAGATACTTAGATTTCTTTTTCTTATTGGGTCGATTAGGAACGTGTTGCCTATCAGAGACAAAACTTAGCACATTTTTTAATGAGAGTAACAAAATGCATCTCCCTAAGCGCCGTAAATACTTGATCTGGTGTTCGCGCTAATCAATCTGTGCCATTGTTCTAACTTTCGTTGTTGAATCAACGTGAACCTGTAAACGATACCATATCGATGGTTGAACTAACATCACTCTGAAAAAACAAACTGGAATACTTCTTTCACTTCACACTCTGAAAATTTTCTTCCGGGGAGGTCTTCCAGTGTTCAGTTTTGATAAATGGTACATGACGCTGGGTGCCCAATCGAGACCGTAGGGTGAATGGTCTGACACTTTGAAGCCACTATAATTAAACGCCGTTGTGAAAATTAATGTTTCAAACAGGTTTCATGTAACAAGGTGTTACTAGTCGCCTGGCTACCGCCGCGCTCTTCCGTAAGTGCCGTTGCTCCAGTTTCGGCTCCGCAGGTCGTGGGAGGCGCGAGTGCCAAAAGCCGTGAGAGGGGGGCGGCCGGCGCGGGGCGGGGCGGGGCGGGGGGCCGGCCGGGGTGCAAGGGGCGGGCCGAGGGGGCGGGGCGGGGCGGGGCGGGGGTGGAAGGGGCGCGCCGAGGGGGCGATGCGTGGCAGGGCGGGGCGGGGCGGGGCGGGACGGGACGGGACGGGACGGGACGGGGCGGGACGGGGCGGGGCGGGGCGGGGCGGGGCGGGGCGGGACGGGACGGGACGGGACGGGACGGGGCGGGGCGGGACGGGGCGGGGCGGGGCGGGACGGGGCGGGACGGGACGGGACGGGGCGGGACGGGACGGGACGGAACGGGACGGGGCGGGACGGGACGGGACGGGGCGGGACGGGACGGGACGGGGCGGGACGGGACGGGACGGGACGGGGCGGGACGGGACGGGACGGGACGGGACGGGGCGGGACGGGACGGGACGGGACGGGACGGGACGGGGCGGGACGGGACGGGACGGGACGGGACGGGGCGGGACGGGACGGGACGGGACGGGACGGGGCGGGACGGGACGGAGCGGGGCGGGACGGGACGGGACGGGACGGGACGGGACGGGACGGGACGGGACGGGGTGGGGCGGGCCGGGGGGCGGGCCGGGGGGCGGGCCGGGGGTGCAAGGGGCGGGCCGAGGGGGCGGGGCGTGGAGTGGCGGGGCGGGGCGGGGGCGGGTCGTGGCGGGGGGCGGGGTGGGACGGCGAAATGCAGGGCGAGCGCCGGGGCGGGCGTGAATGCTGCGGCCGCTCGGCGCGGGGCCCAATCGATGGGCGGCAAGGGCGGAAGCGGCGGCGGCGGCGGCCGTGCCCGTGGCGGAGTGAGGGGAAGAGGGCGCTGCGTCTGTAATTGCCGCTATTGATGGCGCATGAAGACAATGGGCGCCGCGCGCACTCAGTCAGCGTCAGGAGCGTCACGTGCACCGCCCCCAACGCGCCCCCGCCGCCCCAACACCGCCTCCTCGCCGCCCCTGCTGCCTCTATGCCTCTGCCAGCGGCGGCCAAGGCGCTGAGGACTCGCGGGGTCGCGAAGGCGAGAGCAGTGCACAGAAGAGCTGATTCCTTCCGTCCTTCGCGGACAGACAGACGATTCACCGTCAATCGATTTTTCCGTAGCAGAAACCCACAAAACAGGGATTCTGATTACACCTCGAGTTAGAGGAAGTCATTTACTATATTTAGGAACAACGTTTACACACACTTTTGTTACCGGTTCCCGAAAAAGAGAGTTATTTGTCAAAAGTTCGCCATGTCCCGACGCATGATTTCAATACGTTCTCTTCTTAGGAAGTGAGGGCGAGAAAATAAAAAGAGCTCCATAGATCGAAATAGTTGCTCGATCGTTATGCAATATATAGAATGGTAGGCCGAAGTGGGACATGGTGGGGCATGGTAGGGTAAGGCGATGATGAGGACGAGGGATGAGAGACGGGGAGTGCCTGGTCGGGCTGAACGAGGCAGATAAAGGCGTTGCGCGGCGAGGCGGGGAAAGAAAGTGCGAGGGACGAAGGGGGGTGTAGCGGTAACAAGTGCGGGGTGAAGCAGGATAGAGCAAGGCGGCTGGTTGGTGCGGTAGGATAGAGTGGGATAGAGTGGAGCGAAATATTTAATGAACATTTCGGAATTTTTTATAAAACGTTTTTCTCATTTGCGACTAATAATTTGTTTGCTCGGTAGAAGCCACAATTGAATAATGCTACAGTAAGATATTACGGGGATAGTAACTCCAGTAAGTTTGTTATTATCTAGTATAAAAAGTACAACATAAATTGGTGTGAGTAGCTTCTTACATTCAACCATTTCGTAACGTTCTTGAGTTATCTTTCGAAATCATGTATTATTTTCGTTCTTTCTTTTCACAAATGAATAGATTTAGTAAAACATAGAGCGTAATTTAGTTCACAGCGATCGAATCAATTATTCCCAAACAAGGTCCTTGGAGAGCGCGCATTCTGTTTCTAGAAAGCCACCACCGCGGTCTTGTTAGGTGGAAACTACTGTGGCAAAGCAAGACACAAACGACCACTACTATGTTTTACAGAAAGTTCACGTAACAATTCATTTGATTTACTAGCAATTGATAATTAATGAGAACATTTTGATGTATAATGAGACAATTAATTTGATCTAGTTAAACAATTTTAGACATCACATAATGTATATTCATTTTGTGGAAGAAGAAATATTCATTTTCTGTGAGATTATATTCACTTTTTTAGCAATACAATGAATTTTACTTGTTTACTTACGTTGGTTTGTTGCTCTTTCACTACAGATTTTCCTCGTTTCTTTCAATTCCGTATTTCATAAAACCATATTTCTGGGAACCCATTTTCAGCTATTTTTAAATGTTGCTAATATCTATTATCACCATTAAATAAAGTAATATTGATTTTTCATAGAGATTTACTACTTTCTATAACTGCAATTGTTGACTCCAACCTTCTATTTAACGAAAAAAAGAGCGTGTATTCAAATTGCGATCAAAATACGTGCGTACTATACGCACGTATTCTTGAGCCCGGAAAACCTACCCCCACTCCTCCGCCAACATTAGTTGAATTAAAATGAATTATACCAACGAGCATTGTAGGCAAAATATGATAACCAAAAGCGTTCGTCCTCGTATAATAGAAACTATTTGGAATCGAAAAACAAACTAAATTTTGATTTAAAATTCCTTTTGTCAAAATAACCAAACTCCCCACTCATCTCGCAACTAGCGATGCGAGAGCTCAAGAAAACTTGCGCTGGTAATATCATCTACAACTCTCAAGGAGGTAATACAGCACGTTCAACAATTAATTTGCATCACAACTTTTTCAACTGAGAATGAAGCTCTGAGAAACTCCAAACAGCGAAATTAACTACATCACCTAATAACATGAAATTTCAAATGTATTTTCTGATATTTACATTAACGAAACTACAAGTTTCACAATATATGTATTTATTTACGTTGAGCACAAAGTGGGATTTGCAAGATCATCAAGATGCAAATGAAAGGCTTTTAAAACAATTCACACATCATCTGAGGGAATCGAGGGGATTAGATGAAAGTGTTTACGATTTTCAAAACCTTTCCTTCAATACATAACTTTTCGAATTATCTTGGCAGCCGTCTATTAATAGCCATTAAGTTCTCAAGTGGGTACCCCCACAGGTCACGATCTAGCACAATTCTTATTATCCTCTATATCATACACGTCAAGATCGCGGGCAGGTTAACAAGCTTACCAGAGCTTGCGGGCACTGCGTCTAGATATAGCAGATGCGAGATTTAAAAGTATTAGTTGTACAAATTCTTCTGGAGTGGTGGTACGTCACTAGTTACCTGGCCCATGATAGTCTTTGGGCGACGTTACTGGACAGTTATTGTCACAAATTTAGGTATATTATTTCCATTTTCTCTTTAAGGCAAAGAACTAGTCCATTGAATGAAATAATACTTCACTCAAATTTGAAATTCTCAATTGAGATTAAAATTTTTTAAAAATTGAATCAGAAGAATCTAGATTTTGTAAACCTGCTTACTTAAATGATATGAAAGCATGGAATTTCTACGTTCAGGTTAGAAGGTTTAACAGACAAATATTCTTGTCCGTTAAAAGTGCTGTCCGTCCGTGAGCAAGAATAGTTAACTCAATAGAGACTTGCTAATTTATATCACATTGTTCCTAAATACAACAAATAACTGAATGATTTAATAACACAACATCAAACGAAAACTGGGAAAAAATCGCCAATTAAAGGTATTCCTGTCACTTAGCAAAGATCTTTATATAAGAGAGAATTTAGTAATACAATAAACATCTGATAGTAATAAGTTGTGAAAAATATAAACATAATAAAGTTCTCTGTTATCTGATAGAAAAATATCTGAAAAAACGTTTTCGTATAAAGCTACTTTTCGCCGCGTCGCACCGTTTCAGTTTGTGCGAATACACCCCTTTCTGGATTTAGAGGGGAAACAGGAGCGGAGTCAGGGGAAGTTGCTCGTGCCCGTAGAAGCCCTGGGCTCTCCAGGCTGGCGAGTATCTCGTGCGGGTGTGGTCTTACGCGCCTCCTCTACATCAATGACTTCTGTAACCTAAGCAGTCAAGAACTTATTTTCATTGTGATCTACAACTATGATCTTTCACTGTGATCTTTCACTGTGATCTTTCACTGTGATCTCGCCCGGGAATGGAATAAACCGCCAGGGAATGAATAAATTGCCTTCCAATATTAAAAACTCCTCCTCATTAACATCTTTTAAGAAGCACCTGTATGATTTTCTTACGAAATAAAATACATCATTTTATTCAATTCATGAAATTTAAATCACCGCATATTACGGATCAAATAAAAACTATTTCTTCGGAGTGTTAAGACTTGATTAATATGTTTTAGAAATAACATTAATGTTTCTTTTGTAAAAAATGTTACTTTCTTGTGACCTGTTTGATACGGCTGGAACTGTATTTTCCGTAGGAGCAGAGGCAGATTTAAACAAGAAAACGAGCGTTTGCAGCACGGACCGCAGCTGAGGATACCATCCCAATGTCCCGTTACTTCATGTTAGCTTAGTTTCCATTGTATTAGGACGCAGTCTGCCTGGTGGATTTTCCCCGACTAGCGGGTTTTCCTCCAGGATCGAGCGGCGGGTGATGGTGTCTTTCTGTATTAATAGATACAGTCTCTCGGGGTGAATACCAGGCTGCCGCGTAGTGCGCAGATATGTAAAGCACATAATATCTTATTTAATTCAAATTATGTTTTCAATCTCAGTCTTCAATTTTAAAATCATTTCAAATATATTATTGTAACATTGTACCCATTTAACCTCTGCTGTTATCGATTTATAAGTTGCTTTAAATAATGTTTGCTTTCCACTAACTACTTATCACCTGTAGATTAATGTAATCTAAAAAATTTTTATGTAATATACTTTTTAGTACTTTTAGTATTCCTACATTACTTTTACGTTACTCTGTATATTTGTGACATGTGGTTAGGCGGTAGTGCGGGCATGATGGCCCGAACTTCGCCATATTAATAACGGCATATTATTTTTTTTTTTCGTTAATCGGCCGACTAGGACCACGCAAGCAAGCATCCTGCATATACCGTGGCTCAGTTTTTATTTATTATCGCGGTAGCAGGTGCTTGCAACAATTCTTAGGGGGGACCAGCATTTAGCTGGATCCGATTTTTATCCCCCATGGTTGTTAGCCCGGGGGTATGGAAGATGAAAGATGATAGGAATGGATAGGTGATCGTGGACTTTTGGAACCATCCCAGCATTCGCCTATATGACCGAGGGACACCACGAAAGACCCCGGTTAGGATGGCCGGCCCGGGAATCGAACCCGGACCTCCCGATTACGAAGTCAGTGCGCTACGCACTGAGCCACTTCGCTCGGTTATTATTATTATTATTATTATTATTATTATTATTATTATTATTATTATTATTATTATTACAAACTGGAGGATATTGCGTCTGTTCCCTTCTAAAACCATTAAAATTTATCTCGAAAGACTGCTTATCTTTAAATAAATATATTTCACATTTTAAACAAAAATTATTTTATAAAGAACAATACTATTATTATATTCATTGAAAATTACGTGTTTTCAATATTTTCATCACAACTGCAGATTTGCAACGCTTTCCCCTGACTTCGACACTCTCCTAAAGATCGAAACCAATCAACAGCTCAGAGGAAAGAGAGACATTTCATTGGATCCCTCGCATCGATTGACTGACAGATTGCCTAGGAGGATGCTCGTAATTTCTTCGACATCCGCAATCGATTTATGACAACTCGGCTAAAACATCAACCGTGCGGCGTTCGAGCAAGTCGGCAGCGCTGGCAACCCCGACCTTCCCCGCGGGCGGCGAGGAGCGAGGGCGGCCGAAGAGCGTTGTCTCGCGCGGAGGGGTCGGACGGCGTGGAGCGGAGGGCGAGGGAGCAGCCCCGGGCCGAATGCAGGGTGAAGGCGCCGAAAGTTGTTATCGACAGCTGAGGCCTACCCCACAAGGGCGCGAGTGGTCGGCGGCGCCCCGCCCTTCACCCTCAGCCCTTCCCTTCTGCCTCGCACGTCTTCCCTCCGCCGCCTCCATCACCCGGCCGGTCCATCAGCCTATGACACGCCCGTTTTGGAGCCCGTCCAGCTGCAACCCTTGTTTGGGCCCTGCTTTCTTAGCCTCCCCTCCGTTTCGTGTTGGTGGCTTGCTCGATGAATCTTTCGTTGACTCTTCCGTTGTTCTTCTCTTAGGCCAGCGGTTCTCACAGCATTGATAAATACCTCACAGCTACCGCACTTTTAACATACGCACTTGTAACATTGAATATTTTTGTTCCCATAAGTTTAGTTCCCATAAGATTCTGGTCTCATTAACTTCTATTTTTCATACAAAGAAAAAAATGCAACTTTTCATCTTAATCATTCTTTACTCTTACCCACTTTTCACATCTGTATATTAATATTACTAAGTCTTTGAAAAAATACTTCAAATTTTTGTTAGCAAAATGGTCAAACTTGCTTCTTTCACTTCTCACTCTCAAACTTATCTTCCGGGAAGGTCACTGTTCTGTTTTGATAAGTGGTACATGACGCTGGGTGTCCAATATAGACCATAGGGTGAATGGTCTGACACTTTGAAGCCACTATCCTTCACAACATTCTTTGCAATGCGACAAGTGAGAACCGGCGTGTTGTCGTGAAGAAGCAAAACACATGAGATCACACACGTATGCAATTAAAGTACCTCTTTCTAACACATTAAGTGAGATGGTGGCAGCAAACTTATAGCATTACAACATTGAAAAACAAGACTAGCTACTTTTCCGGTTTTCCCATTGTTGAGCGTTATCTTGGCCAGGTCAGAAACCTACGGAACTGACTAATACATGAACTCATTTGCAATAATTTCATAAAAGAGGAATGGTATCTATCGAATTATTTTATATCATAATTAATTAAAATTACGTCATTTGAAAAATTATTAATTAATTAAATGACTAAACTGTATTGCCAGCCTGGGTTACCGAGATCGCTAAGGTTGAAGGGCCGTTGCTGTCTCCTGCCGGAATTGTCTGGTTTCAACCCCCCGGAGCATGGATGTTTACGTATGTCCGTAAACCATTATCGTACCACCAATATTACTTACAATGGTCGCAGTGTGACCTTAGTAGTTGAAAAACGCCCATTTAAAAAAATAAAAATACTTTGTATTATTAGTAATACATTATAAATAATAAATATGCAATGAATTATCAAATTGTTAACGAACATGTTTTAAACTAGCACTAATTCTCAGATATATAGTTTCGTATTAAAAAAACCATTAAGAATGTAATTTTCTACGTTTACTCCTTGCCTTCACCCAATCCTGGAATTGAAGTAACCAAAATATTGCCAACGAATGAATGAATATACGAGATTACCGGGTTATGGTTAATTATTATAAATAAAAAAAATTTAGAAACTATAAATTGCATGTCAAGGGTTAGTATGCAACCGCATTATCGTGTATATATTTTTATTTTACTCAATGTCCGTCTTTGCTGACGTGCTTACCCAGTTGAAAATAATGAAGTATTGAATGACGTACTGTGTAAAATAATTAATATTAATCAATTCACATTTGAGCTAATCACAATGATATGTATAGATTCATAGGAATTCAAAGGACGAGGCATGCCGAACGGTTTACTAGAAAAATAAAAAATGATAAAATATTCTAGAAGTAAATAATAATATGCTGCTTATAAAGCAATATCGTACTTATAAAGAAATTGGCAATGTATGAACTAAGGGGAAAAAATAAAGTCATTTGGAAAGATAGTTCTTAGTATGTTTATTATTACAACATTGTATCATTGATTATTATGCAAAATATGATTAACAATTTTACATTCTGCATTTATGTATATGTTTACAATACCATCCTACAAATCATTTGACAGTAATTCTATTCTTTAAGCAGTTTTATAAGTACAATCTTTTCTTGATACTCTAAACTTTATGGTTTTGTACGAGCCTTTGCGATCTAGATTTAGCTTTGTATAATGATTTTACTTATGTTCAATTTTTTTTAAATTATAAAACTATTTGTCAGTACTTTGTATTTTATTGTTGTGTTGTATAGTAAGTTTTGTTCTACCCATTTAAACATCATAAGTTCCAAATATGTTTAATTTAAACTTTAAGTTCTATAGACTTTGTACAGGTTGGCACAGTTCCACTTTTTAGAAAATAACGTGAGAGAAGGAATGAGTGTCCATGAGTATTACTACCTCTCATTTATCTTGTGTTATCATAATCTATGTAATAATAAATAAAAATTAAATTTATTCAAAAAAATGTCACCCCGACCGGGTATTGCCCAATACAATATATTTGTGTGGCAATGATATAACAGTAAATAGGTATTGAATGGATGATAATAAGGAATTATGAAGAAAATGTGAACTCGAAATTATGAAATGGAAATACATATTGAATAGGTGCAGTGACAGGGAAAAGGAGAATTATAGGAAAAGAGTGAAATATTTCATAGGGAAGGGGTTGATGTAGTACGTAAAGGAAATGACGAGGGGAAAATATAGAAATAACATAAAATTGGAGGATGGGAAATGTGGCAAGTTAACTAGTAATTTGGGAAGTTACAGTAATGTGAGTAACATTAGTACAATGTAATACTCTGTAATAAAGAATAACGTAATGTACACGTACTTGTCAAAAAAGCTTAGAAGATATTAAGTGCATTGTTAAAAATGTTTAATATTGTCAAATTCACATTCATATTCCTATTTTGCTTCCGTGTTGTATCACACTTTCTCCCTTAACACCACATCGAATGGTTTAACCATACATACAATAATTTCAACTGGTATTTGAGTATCCTTTTGGGGTGAGAACCCATTTTCACTCAAAGAAGGGCCGTTTATCACGTCCACCCATTAAACAAGTGAATGAACTATCCCCCTAGCACACTTCCTATGAAAGAAGGAACCCGGGGGCAGGACATATTTCGAACAGATGGCAGGAAGTTCGACTGATGCAGTGTTCACGCAGCCTCGACGAAGTCACTGGAGACGCGCCCTTTACACTTCCTGTGTGAGGCCTCAGAGGAGATGGAGCGGGGAGAGGCCACAACCAACAATGCCCTACCCCGTCACGCGGCAAGCGATCGCCCCTCGTTGCAGAGCACGATAACCCACCCGTCGACCCCTGGCGTTGCCGCAGTAATCACAATATTTTACTTAGGATACAAGGTATCTCTTCTCTATAACGAGACGTGAACATTTGAGAACATCCGTAAGTAAGTAATTTCCCATAATAAATAGAAATTTTAAAATAATTTAAATATATAATGGTAGAATAAGTGCCCTGTAATATCCTCTTTTGTAATTAATTACTTAGCTACAGTGAATCATCATTATTTTAATAACATTACGATCTTAATTTTGAAATAAAAGTAATAACTTCCTTTTATGTTTGTAGGAGTGTGAAACTAATGTTAGAGCTCACGTTAAAAACCTTTTGAAATTTTATAATGATTTCTCAACTCCCTTCTGTTGAACTACGTGATAGATATGTCCAATTACGTTTTTTGAAAGTTTTATAAGTACGTGTAAATTAATTAAAAAAATAAGAAAGGAATTCAACACTCTTTCTCTTTGGAAAAAAAAACTAAAAAAACAAGATGGTTTTGCTTCAATTTATACAAGATATTCCATCTAAAGCAACAGTACAATAATTTTAAGTTGTGCATATCTTACAAGCATACTAGATTAGAAAGTTAAGTCTTAGTAGTGATAATAGTAATGATAGGCTTTCATCAACAGGAGCTCCAAATAATTAATTTTCATTAAATCCCATGGTTTGCAGTTTTGGACAATTATCGAATAACTGCAATCGCCTATTTAATTTATGTTGTAAATAACTCCCCCCATCGGTTAAAGTCGGTTAATATCTTACAAATGAGACGTGGTTTGAAAAGTTATTTGTCGTGCTTTCTTTAATACATATTTACGTCATATTTTCGCTTATATAAAACATATATTTAGGAAGTTATCTATCGTGTTCCATTCTTAGGTCTCGTGGCGTCCTAAGCCCTGAGAGCCTGATTGTGGAGCCGCGAGGCCCTGACACCCTGAGGCCGTGGGTGGCCTTGGCGTCGGCCGATCCCCCCTGCGCCCTCTGGCGGGAGGCGCTGGGGCGGGCGGCGCGGCCAATGGGCCGGAACCGCCATAAACAATAAAGACGCGATCCCGCGATGGCGCAATTGCGCGGAAGCGGACCGCGAGGCGGCGAGGCTTGCCTGAAGGGCCACCGGACGGCGCTGGGATGGCGAAGTCGGCGGCAGCGGCAGTGGTGGTGGTGACTACGATGGTAACGGCGCCGATGGTGATGGCTTAATTGATTGTTTTAATGATTCCGGAATTAAAGAAAGGAAGTCAACACTCTTTCTCTTTGGAAAAAAAAACTTAAAAAAAACAAGATGCTTTTGCTCTAATTTATACAAGATATTCCATCTAAAGCAACAGTACAATAATTTTAAGTTGTGCATATAATTTTAAGTTGTGCATATAATTTTAAGTTGTGCATATAACTTTAAGTTGTGCATATAACTTTAAGTTGTGCATATAACTTTAAGTTGTGCATATAACTTTAAGTTGTGCATATAACTTTAAGTTGTGCATATAACTTTAAGTTGTGCATATAACTTTAAGTTGTGCATATAACTTTAAGTTGTGCATATAACTTTAAGTTGTGCATATAATTTTAAGTTGTGCATATAATTTTAAGTTGTGCATATAATTTTAAGTTGTGCATATAATTTTAAGTTGTGCATTTTAAGCATACTAGATTAGAAAGTTAAGTCTTAGTAGTGTTAATAGTAATAGTCACGTTAACAACCAGGGTCATTAGTTCCGTAAGTGTAGTGCATGATTTTGCTCGGTAGGTGGCGGTGATCTTCCTCTCGCTGTATTGCGAGACCCGGTGCCGACCTACCGTCGGCTGGAGGGGGTTTCCACTAACCTGGTATCTCCCACCAAATGGGCACCTCCCCAGCCGTGACAAACTCTGGCCGGTCTCGTGGCATGTGTGCTTGTGTAGTGTGTGTGTGTGTAATTGGAGAGGATAGGACAAGAAAGAGGAAAGTAAGATCGCGTGTAGTCCGTTTGTTAGGGTACTGCTCCGGCATTCACCTGATGTTGATCGAAGAAGCCACGAAAAAATACCGATCAGAGCAGCCGGCCGCTAGAATTCTCCTCCAGGCAGCGACTGAATTCGACGTAGCTCACAAGCCACTGCCGAAACTCCTACCACCGTCGGGACTAGAACCTAGGACTTCCCGGTCAGAGGGACTGCAGTGTCATCAGCCATCTCTGACGCCGTGAGACATCTCTCCCGGTGTGGTGATAGCGATGGCGGTGATTGTGATGGCGGCGGTGATGGTGATTGTTGTGGTGGTGATGGTGGCAGTAAAGATGGTCGTGGCGGATGTCACGGAGTGGTAGCGAAGGCGGTGGCGGTGGCGGTGGCGGTGGCGGTGGCGGGAGCGGTGGCGGGAGCGGGGGCGGGAGCGGTGGCGGGAGCGGTGGCGGGAGCGGTGGCGGGAGCGGGAGCGGGGGCGGGAGCGGGGGCGGGAGCGGGGGCGGGAGCGGGGACGGGAGCGGGGGCGGGAGCGGGGGCGGGAGCGGTGGCGGGAGCGGTGGCGGGAGCGGTGGCGGGAGCGGTGGCGGGAGCGGTGGCGGGAGCGGTGGCGGGAGCGGGGGCGGGAGCGGGGGCGGGAGCGGGGGCGGGAGCGGGGGCGGGAGCGGTGGCGGGAGCGGGAGCGGGGGCGGGAGCGGGGGCGGGAGCGGGGGCGGGAGCGGTGGCGGGAGCGGTGGCGGGAGCGGGGGCGGGAGCGGGAGCGGGGGCGGGAGCGGGGGCGGGAGCGGGGGCGGGAGCGGGGGCGGGGGCGGGGGCGGAGGCGGCGGCGGCGTTGGTGGTGGTGATGGTGGCGATGGCGGATGTGGTGGCGACGAAGGCGGTGGCATCTGTGGTGGTGATGGTTGCGTGCGCGGGAGAAGGGGAAGGAGAAGGGGGACGCAGGAGCTGCGAAGGGGTCGGCGGCAGGGCGAGGCGCGATGTTCAATTAACGAGGAGGACCCATTCAGGGCCGAAAATCCATTTCGGATGATAAACTTGATACTTTGGGGAGGAAGTGGTGCTGGAAGTAAGTGGTCGAGATGCTTCTGTGTTTTGTCGTCCATGCACATCATGGACTCAAGCTGGAGAATTGTTCTACGGTACTAGAGTAACCTGTTGAAGATCATTCATGCGTTGTTAAAATTTTAATATTAAAACAATCTCAAATAGTAAATGGATGAGGCCAGACATCAGTGTCCTCCAGAAAGATATTTCTTTGATGAACTTTTCAATTTTAAATTTCATTTTTTCTACACCATGGATATATTGTATGTTCGTATGTAAAATATTGAAAAGTATCATCTTTGCCATTTATACAAATCACGAAGATTTTTTTTAGTATTGGATAGTGAGATGCAGGTAGTAGGCGTGTCACAATACTGCTAGTCGTGTTTTTAAAATTAAACTTAAAATTAATGAACTATATAACTACTAGCACACTCATTTTGCCAATAACAATTCAATGGTTAACTACATGAAAATGATAAGATTTGTGAATATTTGCAGTGAAATTAACATCAAACAGATAATTGAGATTAATATAGTTTCTACTAATATTTATACAGACGGCCTGAAAAACGATGTCGCTAAGGCTGAAAAACCCGTAACTTCCTCTTGCCTGAAGGGTCGCTGGTTCGAATCCTGTCCGGAGCATGCATGTTTGTCTGCTAGTGTTACCGTTACAGCTATTTACTTTGGTCTCTATAAGGCTTTACTATTTGAAATGCGACCTTAAATAAGTGTACAAAAAATATATTTATATCGATAACTATCTCACTTATAGATTTCAAAGTTGAAAGGCTTCTATTGTTATTTCTGGTAGATAAATTGATATAAATCAATATAAATTAATTTCAAATAGTATAAAACAAATCAGTATATATTAATTACATAATAAATATAATAACTGCAAAAAGGAAGGGTCGATAAAGTACTTGTACAGTAAGCAATGAATTTTGGTCATCTAAAATTGAATAGTAATTTTTGGCACATAGGCGGCCAAATTAATTCAAACTGGGCGCCACTTTTGGAGCTCATTCAGTTGGCTACTCTTTGAAGGGATTTTAGAAGGAAATTTCAAGCTTGGCGCCTTCGACATTCTGGGAATTTTCTCAAAAGCTGCAAAAAAATTATTTTGTATGAAATTCTTTGGCATGGACCTTCAATTGCTTTCAAAAGTAACCGGTAGATTGCACCACCTTCTGGACGGCTGGCGACGAAAAGTATCCGCAAGGTAGGAATTCCTAGAATCCAGTTGTTTTCATAGGAGACGCGAGGAGATCGCATTGTTTGAGAATATGGAGATGCGAGAAGTTTCGTAGCAATCTTGTAGAGAAGCTAAGCAATGCGCGAATTGTGCGCATTGAAAGTTGATTGGTACGTTTGGCAGTAAGCATTCATGTAATCTCCGTGACCCGCGCTCTCAGACGCGGCAAGAAGCAGAAAGCATGAATGCCGTAGAATTCGTAATGATAACGTTTATTTTCGTCCAGAGGTAACCATAACAATCTTTTCAACACTGAATGACTTTTACTTTACTTACTTTACTTTTAAGGTTAATCTCGTCAATTATGTCGTCTTATAAGGTTTTTTCGCCTAACGAGAAGCAATTCAATGCACAGAACTTCTCTCGTCGCTGTTTCTGCAAATCATCTAAGCAATATTTCGCAGCCTCAACAGTAATTGTGGCCAACTATACTCACAAGTTCGGTCAGTCACAAAGAAGCCAATGAGAAACTATTTGCAAATGAAGAAAGAGTATCTGTATTAATTACTCGGACGCATTCAGCGCCTTATGAGCGTCCAAGTCAGAATGTAGCGAGATCATTTCACTTTTCACGCATGACCGTTACCACTCACGAAAAACAGAGCAAATTTCAAGAGAAGGTTAACATTTCTCCACACAAAATAATGTTATAAAAATATTGCAACCCGCGACCAAGTGCTGTCTTCCGAGGTTAAGCACAGTCAGCGAGTCAACTGAAGATTGAAGAATAATGTTAATAATGAATAAGTCTTTGCCACTACATTCGTGATTCCAAGAACAAACAATTAAATTAAACTGAAAATGTCTATTATAATATCGAATTTGTTAAATTAAGTCAAATAACTTATCGGAGAGTTGTTTATCATATTTTGAAACCTTAAAAATAGTGCTAAATAAGAATTTAAACAATTTTTGTAAAATTATATAAAGTTTACCTACCTGATTGGCCGGCGCTGTCTCTGGTCTTGTGTCCCTCTCTGCCGGCGAGTGATGGCACTTCCTGAAGCCGAGGATGCACCGTGGGCCGTGGCAGCCCGACGCAAGAGGACAACATATACGTAGCTCGCAGATGGTGGGATTCTGCAAAGTTCAACAAAGTGTGTAAGAAACAAATCTGGGTGTAGCAATTTGACAAACTATGAACACGATTACGCCAGCATAAACACTCGATCTAGCCGACCCAGTGGCCGAGATCGCGGGTTCGAGTCCCGCCTCGGACATGTTTGTATTGTGTTCGTCCTTTCACCACTTATCATCATCATACCGTGTCATCCTCACAGTTACCATACCGTTAAAAGCAATAGTGGTCGCTAATGACCTAGAAGTTGATGCGACCTTAAATAACAAAAAAAGCAAAAAAACACACTATCATCATGTCAGTCATTTGTGAAACGTGTTAAATAGTATGCCCAAAAATGCCATCAGAAAACGGTATTTCTTATAGAAGCAAATGTCTAGTCAGATTTTGCTTATAAGTACATTTACAAGTAAATGTACGACATGAAACGGATTACTAATATCCCTTTCAAAGGAAGGCGTGTGAATTGTTTTCTGTTTTCCTCCACCTCATATTGACTTGAACCAGCGAACATTGGTATGACAGTGCAAAACATGCATTGTTTTTTTTATAATAACCGAAGGTATTTAAAATAAAATAGTACAGATTATCATCATAAAAATCTAAACATCATAAATCTATCATAATAAAAAATCGAAGATCTCTAAAATAGTAAATATATATTTCTTTATACATTTTGAAGAACGTTCGTATAATGCACGCAGCTGCAGACAAGCTTCATTATTTTGATTTCATTTTAACTATAAACCCTTCACGCAACTAAGTAGATTTTCTTTTTCGTTTGTTAATAATATATAATATCAACAGTATTAACTTTGGGTTGTTCGTGATAATCAGTAACTGGACTTCGCAATTTAGATTCTTTATAAATAAGTACCACTGAAATGTTTTAGAATAAAATAAATGGAATTTTAAATGAAAATTAATAAAAAACGAAAATGAGTGTTCGTCATTTCAAAACTGAAAATAATACTTATTAATTCTCATTTCGTTTTCGCACAATATACAGTACAGATAAAGTAAAGCAGTGAATTTCATTCAAATATGTAGATTTCAGGAATTGATTCGTACGCGATAAACTCCATTTTGTTAGGTAAATTTCAACTTAAGCATCTTGTGACATGTAGACACGGGAAATCTCTGTAGAGATTCCTCTATCACACTCGCGGATTCCATGATACTTAAAATGACTATATTTTCTGGAGATATTTATGTTTCTAAAGACTCTCTGCTCACTATTGCTCCTTCAACATTCATGCGTACAATTTTTCATTCCACCAACTTTATTATCCGGACATTATATTTCAGGTAAATGTCCCAAGATATGAAATTCATTTGAACTATCTATAAACAAACGAAAAAATAAGACTTTCCAACATTTACAGACACGCACCCAATGCTAGTTAATATCAAAATACCTAAGTGATAAGATTCTACTCAAAACCAAAACGTGTATGTCCAACAAGGTTTAAATGTCGAAATAGTTAACTAGAAGCTGTTTCCATTAGAAGTATTTAGTATAATTCTATGTTCATTATACTGCAATTACCATTCAATGAAAAATACCACGCTATTAGTTTTGCATCAACAAGCATCGATATTGCAGATGTTCGTATGAGTTATTCTGTAATTACTACAGCTTGAACACAAATATGAGTAGTAGACAATGCAAAATTAAAACGTGACGCGTGATGTTATGTGATTTTGCGGTGTGCTGTGTCCACAAACGCAAGTTAACGTAGTACCTCTTCAATTAACGATTCAAAACATTTACATTTTACATCTACCATATTTCAAAATATTGCCTTAATTATCGCAAACTGTTGTTAGTGATGGACAGTTCTGCCACATGTATTTTAACGAATGATTGGAACCGAAAAGCTTAAGAGTTGACCTGCATCCGATGACCGCGTGCCACACGAGGCTTGGCGGGAATGAGCAGAACGCGATACGGCGTGGCGTCAGAGACGGACGGTGGGATCAAAACTTGGGAAGGTCCGTACAAATTCAGGCACGGAATCATATTGTGAAATTAAAAGTCAGTGATCTTTGGTTTACTGGTAAACTGTTGTTGGTGGCATTCCAAATAAAATAATTATATTTAATATGTCTCTTCTTTTAGGATCACTTCTCCGCGAAAACGGCCTTTACAATAAAGATGCAATTGCGTCCACTGAAATACTTGTTCTGATACACAATGGATCCATCGTAATCACAGAGCACCCACTCTCTATGTGTGCGCGTCGATGGTGTAACGGTTAACGTTTCGGACTGTTGTACCCAAGTTGGCGGGTTCAAATCCGATCGAAGCCGTGGGGCGGAAAAATCCTTCGTACGCCTTCCTTCGGAGGGGAAGTAAAGCCGGCTGTCCCATGTTAGTAGATTTACTTGCATGTAAAAGATCCTCAAGCCTAAATGACGCCTCTGAGCCAAATTCAAATCGCCTGTTTCTCGCCCAAGAAATACCTCCTTTCTCTGCTAGTTGGTGAAAGGAGCGTAACGAAATTTGCGTGGTCAGACGGAAGAGCAGGCCTAATGGCCTGAGTCTCGCCACGTAAAATAAGGCAAATTCAATTCAATTCAACTCTACGACGCCACACGCTTCCTCAGGAGGAGGCACGTCGCGCGAGAGCCTCCGGGCCAAACCAACTCCAAAGTTGAACAAAACGAATTGACTGTTTTCTTATTAGTTAAGGGACGTTGTCACGGCAACAGGGGAGGCGCGTGTCAGCTTTGGCCGCCGGTATCCTGCAGCCACAAGTAGTGCTAGTACTTGGTGGTGCTACCTTTGTGTAACGTATAGAACTGCTTGGCTCCATGTTGAATTGTAACGCTAAGGTTGCGGCAAGAGAAACGACGTCTTTTAAATGTTTACTGGCCAGCCATACACATTATGTCAATTTTATACAAAGCTAATTGTAACACTTTTTAAGATCAAAAAATACATATCTTAAGTGTTAATTTTGTGGGGAGGCCTGGCCTTCAGCTGAACTCGGCCATGTGGCTAGTGTGGAAGGTCCGCCGCGCGCGGTCGGACTAGAACCTCGTGGTATGTCGTGGTCCGAGACAAAGCATTCGAGAGCAGAGCTGGTACTGAGCTGAACTCAGCCGTTCTACAACTCGATACGTTCGATACAACTCAATGCAGGGAGGTCGAGACAGGGAACAGCGACGGGTAGGGCAGCGCGGTACGGGGAAAGATGAAGGCGGGACGTAACGGGGCGGGGCGGGGCGAGGCGGGGAAGGTCGGAGTGTGGCAAGACGGAGAAAAGTGGGGTGGGAAGGGGTGGTGAGGGTCGAGGCAGGACAAAGCTGAGCGGAGCGGGGCAGCAATGGGCGGAGAAAGCACTGTATGGCGGGGCAGCACGGTGCGGGAAACAGCAGGGTGGGGGAAACGGAACGGGACGTGGTGAAGTGGAAGGGAGGGAGGGACGAGGTGGGGTGGTACGGGGCAGGGCAAGAGCGGACGGGGCGGGGAAGCTCGGAGTGAGGAAGAGCAGAGCGGGGTGGCACGGAACAGGGCGGGACGGATTAGAGTAGGTCGGAGCGAGCAGTGTGGGGCGGTGTGAGGCGGGGTGACCCAGGGCTGTGCGGGACAGGGTGTGGCAGAACAGGGGCGGCGGGACGGGAGTTGGCGGGACGGAGCGGGGCCCCTGTCGCAGTGAGTGGCTCACGGGGTGCGACGGAACGGGGTGTGATAGGACGGGTGAGGCGGGTCGATGAATGGCGGAACGGGAAATGGCGGGACGGGGAATGGCGGGACGGGGAATGGCGGGACGGGGAATGGCGGGACGGGGAATGGCGGGACGGGGAATGGCGGGACGGGGAATGGCGGGACGGGGAATGGCGGGACGGGGAATGGCGGGACGGGGAATGGCGGGACGGGGAATGGCGGGACGGGTGTGGCGGGACGGGTGTGGCGGGACGGGTGTGGCGGGACGGGTGTGGCGGGACGGGTGTGGCGGGACGGGTGTGGCGGGACGGGTGTGGCGGGACGGGTGTGGCGGGACGGGTGTGGCGGGACGGGTGTGGCGGGACGGGTGTGGCGGGACGGGTGTGGCGGGACGGGTGTAGCGGGACGGGTGTGGCGGGACGGGTGTGGCGGGACGGGTGTGGCGGGACGGGTGTGGCGGGACGGGAGTGGCGGGACGGGTGTGGCGGGACGGTGAGGCGGGACGGGGCGGGGCGGGGCCCCCGTCACAGTGAGTGGCGCACGAAGCGCAGCGTTACGCACCACGACGAGTAGGCCGAGTGGCAGCTCCCGGATTTTATTAGCCCAATCAGCCGGAAGTGAGCGTCGGCGCGCCGTGCATTTCGAATCATTACGAGCGGGGCTGAGCGGCGTAATTACTGGCAATGAAGTAATGATCGAGCGGCCCCGATCGGCAACCGTGTACTTCTCCCGCCGCTCGACCGCCCCGGCACACCGCCGTCCCTCCGCCCCCCACCCTGCTGCCTCGCTCCCCGTAGCCGCGCAGCCCCACAGCACCGCCTCGTCGCTCTGTTGACCCTTCTTCCTGTTATTCCGGCGTCCTATTTACCCCCCGTGTATAACTATGTCGGCCCTTTGTCCCGCCGGCTGATGATCTCACCTTCGTGTTAGTCTGTTCATCCGAAAGACCCGCCGTGCCGTAATGCCATCTTGTTACCCCGCCTTTCCGTCGCACCGACACGATTTTCTACGACCCCAACCCCATCATACCGTTACTCTATTGACCAGTATCTTTCTCCGTCACGTGTACCTACCGCCCCGTCATTCCGCTGTCCCATTATTCTACCGACAGGCTAACTTTCATCCCGTTATCCCGGTCACCGGTAATCCACTCGACCTAACTAATTACCCCAATGACCCTTTACTCTACCGACTCTGTATCGTTCCGTTGCGTTACTAGGATCCCATTAGCAGCTGAACTATGTATCAACCCGCTGCCACGTTGTCTACCATTCTACAACAGCTTCTCATACTCTCCAAATTTCACCCGCCCAGTTTGTCTAAGAAAACCCCCATCTTATTCTTTGTCTTGATCAGTCTTCTCACTTTCCTCGACCCGTCTTCTCTCTCCCTATCTTCTCTTAGTCCCCTTATCTGTCTTTATATTCTTTTCGTTTCAGATTCACACGCATACATCTCTGCTTATGTTAATTATTTCCTTCTTCAACCTACTCTTGTCCATCTTGCCCACCTCCTTTGACTTCCTCGCACAGTTTTTACATCATATCGTCGATATTACCATTCACCCACCCTCGGATTCTCTAGTCACATCCCTTTACCGACTTCCCCTTCATTTACCCGTTTCTTTCCTTCCATACTTTCGCCTGTTTCGTCGCCCAAGAAATATCTCCCTTCTCCGCTAGTTGGTGAAAGGAGCGTAGCGAAATTTGCCTGGTCAGACGGAAGAGCTGGTCTCATGACCTGAATCTCGGCACGTAAAAGAAGGCATCAATTAAATTAAATTCATACTTATATCTCTTCTACTTCTACCGCCGCCGTCGCTCCGCCGAGTTTTGATAATCGTTCTGCATCGCATGAAAATGGCGCCCGGAAGGCGGCCGCCCGCAATCTTGTAACGACTCAATTGTCAAAGTGTCACAGTTACGTTATCACCGCCTTCTCGTCGATTGCTTCTTGTTTGAAAAGTAATGGACTTTCTCGACAACAAAGAAAAAAATTCAAAACGTTTGTCTTACATTTCACAATACTTCATTGCTAGGAGAAGACAAATGACAACAAAAACTCGCAACGTTACAATCTCTGGGCGGAAGTGCGGGGAGGAGCATTTTAGCGGCCGTCTGCTCTGTTACAGCAAAACCCTAATAAACGGGCCAAGAACCGTGCACGAACTTCCCTTTGTCCTATCCTCAAAACCTTAGGGCCCCTTCCCACGGCGCGACCGCGGCGCGCTTCCTTCGAGCAGCAGAGCCCTTCCGACGCAGCCACCGCCGGAGCCACGGCCGCACCGCCGCCCGCCGTGGAAGCGGGTGGGGTCTGGAGGGGTAGGTTTCGCCGACCCTCCGGCGACGACGCACAAAGGGACCGGAGCAGGTAGAACGCTGCGGCCGCGGCGCAGTGGGAAGGCTCCCATTTAAAGCTGTGTTCTGCTAGAGGTGGCGCGTGGCCCCTCCTCCGCTTCGCGTAGCTGGAGTTCGGCGTCGGCTGCCGCAGCAGCCGCCACCCGCTGCACGTGGGAAGGCCTCCATTCAAACCAATGCTCTGCTACGCGCCGCGCTGCTGCGAAGCGCACCGCGGCCGCGCCGTGGGAAGGGACCCTTACACCCATATGCACTACACTACCACACATGCCGGGAGGCCGGTCAGGAGCTTCAAACTTGTCCCTGCTGGGGCAATGCCCCACCTGGTTGGGGAAAACCCCGCCAACCGACGGTACGTCGGCGCCGGATCTCGCCGCACAGTGAGGGAAAGATCACCGCCACCTCCAGAGCAAAAACATGCACTACACTTACAGGACTAACGACCCTGTTAGTTGACGTGCCCGGAATCACCGAAACAATCAATCAAAATGGAAGTGCGGACGCCCGGTGCACCGCAGGCGTTGGGTGGACCGCTGGGCTCTGCTGCGATGCCGTGGGGGACACATACCAGTAGATTTGCCGACAATCGATATACGTGTCTATACGAACACATTACTTCTAGGCTGTCTGGGTGACGCCGCGTCGTTGGCAGATAGGCCGACGTTTCGCCCGTCATGTCGCAGGCTTCTTCAGGGTAGTGACACAGTAAAGTTCCGCCTCCGGTGTTATATCTTTTTCAGCTTAGGGGTCGGGTAACGACGCGGCGTCACCCGGACAGCCTAGAAGTAATGGACTCGAGCCGCGGAAGCTTACGTGTACATATACGAACACATGTTTGATATGTATACTTTTACAACTAATGTTATTTCGAGTTAGGGGTACCGCAGGACAGACCCGCTCTCTTTGGGCACGAGGCGTGCAGACGGCCGATCCAGTGGCTGTTGCATTCCGACGTTCTTGGCGCGCTCTGTGACTTGCTCTCGGGTACAGACACCACATAAAGCAACGACACACTTGCTACATTTTAAGCATAAATTTAATATTTAGACATTCATTTAAGCTTCATCTCATTCTTTTACTTTGGATTAATAGGCAAAATGGCGTATGGTTCTCAAAAAGAAAACCATTTCATTGACCTCTGAGAATTCGTCTCACGTCTCCGGTAGTTTCTTCGGGAGCTAATCTTTCCACTCTTAAATTAAACGTATATTTTACACAATATTGTCTAAGCTGATTGCATTCTCATATCAAAATGTTGTGCAGGTAAAGTCATAAACTGTGATGCACAAGTGTTAGAAAATTGTCGCAAAATATAAGAATGAGCAATCGCGAAATAACAAATTATATTTGTATGTTTTAGTAAATATCAAATCTATTTAATTATTTCGGTATTTTTTCGAGTATCTGGGTATCTAACAAAACCACTGACACTTTAGGTATGGCCAGCGACTAAGTAGTTATTCGTCAAGTTGTGCTACATTTAAATTAGTAATATAGATAATAGCAATAATATTATGTAGAAATTACTAATAAGTAATAATTAAAAATAAATATTCTGCAAACAAGAATAGGTACTGCGAGGATAATGTCTTACTTGTTAGCAATGTAAAACCAGCTGTAACTATTAGGTTCAGAATGTGATGAAAAACCGCATGACTTTGAATTGCCGCAACATTATTTTCATAATTGATGAGGCCAGGCGGCGATGGAGTTTAGTCGTCACCAACAATTTGAATGAATCACATCGGGAATTTCAACAGGAAAAATAGAGCGTCTCATTCATTTTAAGAGGCAGTGGGCAAGAAACAGGTCACTAGGATGTAGGGGTGGGGCGCATAATAGACGATGGCATGAATGACGGGTAACAAGTTGGTAAGCATAAAAGAGTGTATCTGGGTCGGGTCGGGCCGATTTTCTTTTAAAAAAAAAATAGTGTCTTTCAGTTCGGCAGTTTTGGCTTTCAGAGGTGTACATTTTTATTTTTAATACATAGCATTTGGGCACACAACCTCTCACTCTTGTGCTTACTACTAGCTAACATGATACTTCTATTTGCTAACGAGAGACGGAACCGACGAAGCAATTAGACGGGAGAGGGGAGGAGTCGTAAGGCGGAAGCGCCATCGGTGAATTGCTTTATTTGCGGCGCTTCACGGCAGATGGCGGGCGTGCAGCGAGGTAGAAAGGCAGCAGAACGTACTTTAACGAGGATTGCATCACCTGTCGGAGACCGCTGCAGGGAGCGCGGCTACTTCCAACCCCGTGTTCCGGAGCGGTCACGATCCCAGAGAAGAATGACGCACGTTTCTAGAAAGCTCTCGCTCGGCGCCCGGTAGGTAAAAATGCGCTGCCCCGGCTGCTAGCAACCTTGTCTGAACACGAGCTGTGAAATGTATGCCTCGTAGAGAAGAACAGTGCAGTGAACTAGTAGTAGTAGTAAAAAATAAATGAGTCGTGAAAAAATAAATTATGAAGTGAACTCAAGAACTCCAATATACACATAAATATAGCGAGGTAATTTTTGTATCGGTATTTTGTCAAACTCGTGAGTAATTTTAAATTAAATAATTGAACAGTTTTGTAAGAATAAATGTGTTTTAATTCATCACCAAGAACCGTTACAATATGACGAAGCGTGGAAAAAGCTCGGTGGTTCAATAAAGCGTAGGTTGCAAGAGCAACCAGAAGCAAGAAGAATAAACTCGCGGACAGATACACAGTGGTGGTAGCCTGAGACATGAGGTTCGAGAGGAAAGAGGTGCGATTGGGTAGAAGGAAGTGTGGGATGCACAGTATAAACGAGAGGACGGCAGTGGATGAGGCTGCAATAGCAAGGAGGATGCAACTGCACGAGACGAGCCAAGATAAATCATAGACAAGTGTAAGCGACTAGAAGAAGAGAAATGGAAAGAAATGGAGGTGAAGGGACAGGACGGGATGAAACAAAATGAACATGTTGAGACGGAACGGGATGGATGGGAGAGCAAGTGGTGAGATGCAAATAGAGGAGACGAGTGGGAGAGGCGGGGGAGACGCGAGTGGGGCGATAACGGGACAAGCAGGCGTGGCGTGGCCGGCTGTGGAGGTATGCAGAAGGATGGGTGGAGCGGCAATAGAGGGAGAATGGTGGCGACCAGGCGAGCAGCAGAAGGGTGGGGCGGGCGGAGCAGACATTGCGGGCGGGGCCAGCGGGGCGGACGGGGCGTGGCCAGCGGGGCGGGGCGGGGCTGGGCGGGACTGGGCGGGGCGGGGCGGGGCGGGGCGGGGCGGGGCGGGGCTGGGCGGGGCTGGGCTGGGCGGGGCGGGGCGGAGCGGGGCGGAGCGGGGCGGAGCGGGGCGGGGCGGAGCGGGGCGGAGCGGGGCGGAGCGGGACTGAGCGGAGCGGGCGGGGTAGGCAGGGCGAGGCAGGGCGGAAAGTGGCGGTGGGCGGACGCGACCGCTCGGAAGCGATAAACCATCGGTCAACCCCAGCGCGCACCTGCACCCGCACTCCCTCGCTGCCCCGCGCCCCGGTTCCCCGCTCCGCGCCCCGCGGTCCCCGCATCCGTCCCTGCCCAGCCCCGCATCCCCCGCCTTTCTCCCGCGCTCCTGGCGGCCCGCCTACGGCCCCGCCGCCGCTTCGCATCCCCCGCTTTTCGCCCCGCGCTCTGCGCTCCCCGCCCCGTGTCCCCCACCTTCCTCCCTGCGCTCCACGTCCCGCGCCACGCGCCCCCCGCCCGCGTCTCCGCCTCCGCCCCTGCCACGCATCACCCACTTTTCGCCCCGCGACCCGCGCTTCCCGCCCCGCTCCCCGCGCTTTCCGCCCCGTGTACCCGCCATTTCTCCCCACGCCCCGCGCCTCGCGCTCGCCACCAGCGTCCCCGCCTCCTCCCCAGCACCGCGTCCCCCGCCTTTCGTCCCTCGCCCCGTGTCACGTGATCCCCGCCCCGCGACCCGCGTCCCCCGTATTTATCCCCGCGCCCCCGTCTTTCTCCCAGCGTTCCGCGCCAGCGTCTCGCCCCCCCCCCCCCCCCCGCCCGCGTCCCCACCTCCACCCCCGCCACGCATCGCCCACTTTTCGCCCCACGCCCAGCGTTCCGCGCGCCCCACGCATCACGCCCCACGTACCCGGCCTTTCTCCCCGCGCCTCGAGCCCCCCGCCCGCGTCCCCGCCTCACGTCCCCCACATATTTACCCACGTTCCCCGCTCCCACGCCACCGCACTCTGAGTCCCACGCCCCGCGCCGCGCACCTCATGCCAGGCGCTGCGCCCGCGACCGCTGCAACCCGCTCGCCCTGCCGCTGCTGCTCCGGCGGAAGCTCCGCGAAACGCTGGCCCCGGCTGCAGACGCAGCCACGCGGAAGAAGGGACTCAAGTGGATGGTAAATGAACGTACATCATACAACTACCTTCTCGTCTAGCTAGAATTAAAATCGAGATAATAACTAAAGAAAATGTAGACAAACGTTTACAGTAAAAATACGGAATATATGAAGCAGAATTTGTGTTTTTAGTGGGCAAGTAAGAAACAAAAAAATAATTATGATAGTAACAACGTTTGTTGGAGATATTCAACCTGAGAGTCTTTAACAATTACAAAAATATTTACGGATATTATAATACTATCAAGCGAAAACTACAAGAAATGAATTTATTTGTTTCGTTATTTTTCATTCAGAATTCTCGATGGTTGAATAAACTTTGCCCTCGGTACGTTATATCACAGTTCACGACATAAAAGGTCGTCACCAGAAATTATATTTTGCTTTTCTCTATAAATATCAAAGGCACTCTTTAATTTGAAATATAATTTTGCGAAATAAACTCAAGAAATCTAGTTTTCTGCTTGTTGCACCTCCGCACTCCTCTTTAACTACTTTCCAACATTTGACGTAGTACAACATGACAGCTAGTTAGACTTCGTCGCGAAGCAAAAGAGACGTAACCGGAGAAACGAAAGAGTTTTAGTAAATATTACCAGCGACAGAAACGAGAAAAAAAGCCTGTTTCTTGCGACTCAAAGAAAAGGACACCCCCCTAAATAGCAACTTCTTCATTATGTCTGCTTGTTTGCTGGATTGTTCCGCGCCGCGGACCCCCTTTTACGACGACGTTTGAAGGCGCGGACGGGGGAGGGGGTGGGGATGGTGGGAGGGGGAAGAAACTTGAGGGGAAGCGTCGCGCGTCTTTTGCTCGTTTGCGGACTGTTGTCACCCTCCCAGACGGGATGAGAGGGGAAGGGCAGAAGCCATGAAGGTAAGAGAACATGGCTCGTTTAGATGACAACGTGAACATGGTAAACGCAATTGGTTGAAAGTCTGTGACGTGTGTTATGACAACAATGAAAATTATGTGTTTAGAGGTTTTATAACTAAGGTAATTAGTAAGTTTTGGGAAATAAAATGTGTGTTGTTTTAAATTATATAGTTAAGTACTGCAAAGCATTACCCATTGAATTAGTTACGATAATAACATTTCTCTTTCTACGAGTACCAAACATATTCGCAAATAACAATTTGCGAAGTTCATGACTACGCGTCAATTCTACCAACATTAACGCATTCTATTGATGCGATAATGTTATATTGGCACATCTCGGATTTCCACTTATTCTAAAAGGTTCCTGGTCCCGAATGGCTCAAGCACTAACAAAAATGCTCACTGCCTGGCAACCATGTATTTACGAGATGTCACTTAATAGCCACAGCTGAAGATATCCTAAACTCTGACTAGGGTATATGGAATCTTCTGTCGAATTGAAAATATGAAGAAAGAGTCGAGTACCAGTTCAGGCATAAATTGAGAAAAGGTATTAATTTTTCAAAAAACAGCGTAAACAACATGCATTGTTTTGTAAATTGACACAATTTTTGAACTGATCGTTCAGAATGTATAATGATTACTGAAATAAAAGAACATAAAATGTGCAACAAACAATATAAGTAGATAAATAAAAAATTAACATACACAAAAAGAGTTCCAAAACCTTCACTTCATGAATTTGAACACAAAAAATGAATTAAGACACTTATTTACATACATACAATTGTCACTTTCTTTAGTTGAATAGCCTTTTGGTTAAACATTATCTACGAATAGAAATTATCTTTTGCAGTAGTATTTCCAAACAAAAGATTGAGTGCCTTGGTTACAAAACAATTTTAAATATTCGGATGTTCATGAGTATATACATTACAATGACTTCGCGTAGCTAAACTTGTTACAAAATGAATAGAATAGTATTAGAACCTTGCGTGTAAATTTTAGGTATTTCTACGCATTTAGCTTGCGAAACAATTAGACGAACATAAGGTTTGTTGGCTGTGCAAATCGGTTCTGCATCTGTATGGCGAACCAGAATTCTATGAAGACTTCTTAAGCGAGATTGTTGTTACGTACACGCATCTTCTGAATAGAAACCATGCACGTCCACAATGTCATTCGCCAACTTTGGTTCAGTAGTAGTCGAATAAAATATAATATTCTCTGAATTTGAGTAACGTGAGAGTAAATAAATAGTTAGAATAAGACGAAATAAGATATAAAAGCTGTAAAGAAATATAACTTATGTTAGTTTCTTTATACTAAATAGTTCGAGTTCAGTAAGTCGTGTAACTGTTAGAATGTACGCACGTCGTCTAATTAATAACGTGTAATTGAAGTACAAAATCCACCCATCTTAAATAAAGGTTGAGATTATTAGCTCTTCTTTAATCATTAATTTTTAATCATTTCTTTCATCATAATCATAATCTTTAATCATTTAATAATATTGTAAAATCAGTATATTTAAGGTGTATCGTTACCTATTTTCCGATCTTTAGGTTAATGTTTCTGTATCGTTCGCGTGGAACATCAGGGTTGCTGCCGATAGAACGTTCTTCATACAATTCAGGTGGCAAAATGGTCGAGTACTCGACCTCAACTGAAGGCTCGTAATTTCTGTGATTGGCTGCTCTGTTCAATCATGAAATTCACATTGACTGCAACCTGTGCAGTATCCTTTATCCGTATTTGACAGAATTAGATAGAATCTGGGTAGTGGCTGAATTTCGAAGCTTTTAGCGACAGTATGAAATCGCAAGAGCGAGTGGTTGCAATATGGGCCTGTTCTCTGATCTTCATAGGTATAACTTCGCGCATAACCTCAAAGCATGGAAAGATACAAAGGGTGGCGTGCCGCCCCATTTGTAAATGGTTGATATGAAAATATCTTTAAACATTTATAAACATCTTCTCAATGATATATTATTTTTTAATTTGTTACATAATATTAAAACGTAACATATTTTAAATATTTTCTAATATATACATAGAGAAAGATTATTTGGTTTCTACGTCTAAGGTTTAATAATTGATAAGATGCAACAACAAACAATATACATAAGCGCTATTGCCAAAAATAAGACAATGAATATAACTTTCAGAAATGGTGAAGATGAAATTGTGCACAAAGCATGGCAGTTTAGAAATGGTGGGGGCGGAGCCTTAACAGGTGGAGCGAGACGGAAATGTAAGTAAAATTACTGCCATTGTACTTTGCAGATCAAATGGAGGACATCATGAATTATTCATTTATATTTCTTTCGAACATATGATTGAAATAAATACGTAGGCAACGACGGATATTTGAGCTACTATTAAATACGAAGAATATCTTACAAATGAAAGCGGGATCTGCGTGGTAAATATTCCATGTCTTGTCAATTTTACCATAATGGTTTTGTTTTGTTTTTTTATTTATAAACGTCATTGGTAACGCAGATGTTCAAGTATTAGTATTCTAAACGCTAATGATAATTGCGTTAAAGGTAGAGACCATTAACCAATGTAAGGATAAAATATCATAGAGGAGACTTCGGGGTTTCCAATGCGATCGTACGAAACATGACGCGTTAAATGGGAAGACGATACCTAAATTGATGGGTTATTAACAATGTTGTAATAATGATGCGGTTCATATGAACATATAACGAGCGTATAATAGGTAACGAGCAGAAGAGTTGAGCAGTAAAATATATGCAAACGCTTTCGTTCGAGAGATAATAAGGGAGCACAATGTGGTGTACGAAACTTTGGAAATAGAGCTTTGAATCAAACTCTATTCGTATGTGGTGCCAATTAAGTAGTTGACAAATTAGAGGCCACAGTTGACCTATTAACATTAAAAATGTCGAAAAACGTTATTATGCTGGAAACCAAACACGCATGGGTCAATAAATTCTCACGAACACGGTAACAAACCCTTCGATTTAATTTAAAGTACGAAGCACTAACAGGAGTCCACACGATAACAATGTGTCATGACGAACGCAGGAATGGATGAAAAGGGAGATCGAATATAGTAATGTTGCTTGTAAAGAAAAATAGATTGCAATTGTAGTTACGATATCTGAAGGCGATGGAAATGGTAATGCCGATGGAAAAGATCGTGCTGATGACGGCAAGGTAAGAATATAACAATAGATTTAAAGTGGGATTGAGAGGTGTCATAATAATATTACTGTGGGGGTGGCGTAGGTTGTACTAATCCTCTTTGTGATGGTGGTAGACACAATTGTGTATACCACCAATTGTGGTGGAGACGTCGTTACGCAACAGTAAACCAGTGAGTCAAAAAGTAATGAAGAATCAACTACGATAACTATGGTGGTGATTGTGATGGAGATATGGGACAGATTGTTTGAGGTAGGGTAACGATGTTTATCTTAGCAGTAGCGACAGTTGCAGCTTATGACAGGGGAAGATCAGCGAAGTATCGGCATTAACACTGCGTCGATACTGTGACGTTTCTCTCCGTTTCGGTTCTGCGGTTGAAGATTAAACGCAGAAAGCTAGAAACTGGAAGCTAGGTACGGTGCAATAACCGCGGCGGGCGACCGGAGCATATGGAGCGAAAAAGATGAAGACGGCAAGCATGGGAATGTTAACAGTGGGGGTGATATGAGGGTAACGATGAGGACGATGGAGCTACTTATTGTGATGGCGATAGATGGTGATAGTGTTATTGGTGGTGGCAGTGATACCGGCAAACAGTTCCGGGAGAGACTGAAGCCAAACACCCGCAATGTTGGTGTCACGGTGGCAATTTTCTCCGTCACGCCAAGGGCCGGGAGCGGGATGCCAAAGGCTCGGGGTGTGGCAACTGACTTGGCGCGGTGCGGCAGCGACAGAGCCGAGCGGAGACGGAATCACGAGCGATTGAAGATTGCCCACTCACAGATCAAGATGCTGTACACGTAAGTTTCCACGGCTGGAGTTCATGACTTCTTGGCTGGTCCGGGTGACGCCGTGTCGTTGGCTGAGAGGCCTATGTTTCGCCTGTCATATCGTAGGCTTCCTCAGGGAAGTGACACAGTAATGCCACGCCTCCGGTGTTATATACTGTCCAGCCTTGGTGCCTCGTAGCATTACTGTGTCACTACCCTGACGAAGCCTGCGATATGACAGGCGAAACGTCGGGCTCTCAGCCAAAGACACGGCGTCACCCGGACAGCCAAGAAGTCAGATCAGAAAGCTTTCGGTTGTGACGAACATCATGATAACGATGGCGCAAATGTTGGTAGCAATGAGGAGGAATAGAGACAAGACAGTGGGGGTGGCAGTGATAATGGCAGAGACAATCTCGCTTTGTGAATTAGGCGAATAGCAGTTATACTTCTGCAGTGACACAGATGCGATAATACTGCTATTCATTCAGGAACGATGTTACAATCGAAGACAAAACGCAAGAAGAATTGACCTGGATGCTCGGTGCGTAGCAACAGCCGCAAGGCGTCGGCGACGAGGACGTTGCGGAGACGTTGCTATGCAACAGAACGAACTGTGGATCAAGTAGTGACGAAGACACAACTGACGAGGTTGGGAACGAAGGAGTGAAGACAGTGACGATTGGAATGAATGCGGCGATGATCATATTGTTGCGTCTGTATGCGGCAGTTCAAACACTGCACCGAGACAATGGGCCATATGAATAAAAACGAGCACTTGCTCATGAGTACTTGCTCCGGAGCAAAGTGAGCCTACTCCGCGGCACTGAGCAGAAGCTCCATTTCGTATGAAAAAGAACTTACTCATGTCTCGCGAGCATTTGCTCGTCGTGAACAAGTGATAGTGTAGGCTAAGAGTTTTAAAAATTGGGTTCTTGAGCAACAAAGAGGTTACATACGTTACGCACCTCGCGCACATTTGTGCGGAATAAAGAGCAATAGTTTGTTGTCTCATTCTTTAAATTCGAATATGAATAGCAGTAACCAAAAACAGGCGCTAGTGGCCCAGCTAATTTTTACCGAAATGCTAAGTGAATATAAAATTATTTTTGAAAAGAGCCAGCTTTCGGAAGTACGCTGTGGCCGAAACGAAACATTACCAAGTTTCAAAAAACAGTACCCGAAAAATTCCAAGTAGAAAAGAGCGATGGCCAATTAACATAGAAGATATGCAATATGAAAACGCGCCTGAAAGCAAACGCCGATAAAAATCGTACCAACCACACATTGTACTTTTCGATTCGGCAAAGATTCTAATAGTCTACATCACGAGAATTTCGCTTAATCTTGCATTTTTTTAGTCCGCTGTATATGTATATCAACACACGGTAAAAAATTGGCCAATTTAACCTTACTTTTCAAACGTGAGTCTGCTACTAAGGTTCCTCCGAAATTTTGGAGCAAGTGCTCACTCTAGAGAGTAAACGCTTAACTTTATTCATACCAATTCTGAACATTTGCTCGCCAGTTGAGAGTACGCTCAGAGCTGAAGCAAGTACTCAGAGACTGAGCAATTGCTTACCCACTTTATTCATACGAAACTGAGTAAGATCTCGGAAACTCGGAGCAAAGAGTACTTGCTTACTTTTATTCATACCACCCAATGGCGTGAAACAGCTTCCTCGAAGTGTGTTGCGGCGGCGTACTGGTTAAGGCGCCGGCCAATGGGAAACGAGCGGCCAGCGGGCGAAGCAGCAGCCGAGCAGCGAGGCCATGCGTGGACCGGGATAAAGCCGGGCACCACCACCAGAGCAGCAAGCAGTGTGTGTGAAACGTCTGGCGTGTCTACGAGAGTAGTTGAAATTTTCGGATACTGGTTGTAACTTGACATTGTGTTTGGATATTCTACTGGAGTAAGTCTTGGCTGTGCTACACGTGATACATCTCCTGCCTGTGAGCTTAATAAAAGTTGATGTTGGGTTCGTAGGCTTCCGCGGCCGGATTCAATGCATTCTTGGCTATCCGGGATGAGCCGCGTCTCGGTCAATTGTACCAACGTTTCAGCCACTTTGCTGTGGTCTTCTTCAGAGCTATACTACTCGTATATGCTCATCCCGGATAGCCAAGAATGCTTGAGCAGTATAGCTCTGAAGAAGGCCACAGCAAGATGGCCGAAACGTCAGTACAATTGACCAAGACGCGGCTCATCCCCGATAGCTACGAATGCAGTTGTTGATGTTGTTACATTGCGTTTTTCCTGGATACAATACGTATCTAGCAATGTTGATCATGGCGATGGAAGCAATGATTGTGATGACAAAGGCAACTAGTGGCAGTGACAGTTGCGGACTGTGCACGAGATGGAGACCAGCAATGCATTTGAATTCACGGGGACGATATTGTTGCAAATTTTCTCAGGCATTTTGGTGCAAGTGAACACAGATCGCACGGGGGGTTGAGCACGATACTCGGCCGGCACCACCGGCTGCGGCGCAGAGTGGCGACGGCAGAACAATGGTGCTTCTGGAGGCGAGGAAACTGGAAATTACGATGACGATGGTGATGAAAACATTGTATTACTCGGGCAACTTTTCTTGAACGATGGATTGACGATTTCGGGTGGAGTGGGGGTATTAGTTACAAAGTCGGCCACTAGAGTATTTTAAGTAATGCCAACGTTTGTGAAATGAAAGTCAAAACTGCATCTTGTGCTTAACTTTTTCGGGAGTTTTAGGTGACTCCCTTGACGGAACTGGACTTGACTCAGCCATTTCTTTCGATATTGACACTAAATCAGAACAGGAGTTCTGCACTATGAAAGCAACTGGCTTTGACTAGATTATGTTTCGCGCCAACGAAGTTTTAATGCTTGGAAGGTTGTCATCAGTGCCCTATGCGAGCTTTGGCCTTCAACTGTTTATTGCACAAGGGAGGGGGATCAAGGTCATCGTTCAAGAAAAGTTGCGCGAGTAATAATAAAGCTAGCATCATGTGATGACAACCCTGGCAATAGAAGAAATTATTGATGTGATGGCGGTAGTGGAAGTCGTGGTGGTTGTGGCAATTGTGACTTTTGGCTGAAGTGACGACCAGCGACAGGGGTGGTACATTGGGTCACTGCTTCAAACGAAGACAGAACTCAAGGATGTGCACAGGAATAGCAGCGGCGTGGCGACAACAGGGACGTAGAGGTTGATAGATTGATTATTTTGTGTTTCCGGCAGCGTCAACTGCTATGAGCATTAGTCCTGTAAGAGAAGTGTACGTTATTTATCACGGAAGTCGTCGTTGCTCTTACCTTACTAGATGGTGAGATCCGGGGTCTACCAACGCGTTACTGTTTTGTTTTGCTGTTTTCCCCATTCAGGCACCTCCCACAGCGTGACACCACTCCATCCTGGATAAGCTCTAAGCTCCGGAATGGTCTCCCATGTGGACGTGTAGCGTATGTGGGTATGGAAGGGGTAAGGATAGGGTAAGAAAGAGGAAAAATAGATCGTGGACACTACGTGGCCTGTTTGCAAGGGTACCGCTCAGCCGTTCGCCTAGCAGTACTTCGATAAATCACGGATAACTACAGCACAGAGCAACCGGCCACTGGGATTATCATCCAGTGGTTGATTTCGATTTAGCTATTTAGCTAGAGTCGAAAATCATGTTACTGTTAGGACTCCAACCCCAGCAACTCTCGGTCAAAGAGATCGTAATGACATCAGTCGATGCCCTGAGCCCAGACCATGATAAAACGTTTGGTGCTGACGGACAACTTTTGGTGGTAACAGAGATGACATAGCCGACAGCGATGAAGAAGGTAACGGAGACTGTTATTTTAATGGCTATATTGATTTGATTGATTAGTGATTTAGAGAATGGTGAGGATGGGATAAGGAAGAAGAAAGAAAGATCGCGCGCGGTCCGTTACCTACTTGTTAGGATAATGCTCCGATATTCGCCTGGGACCGATAGGAAATACCACGGAAAACTACCGATCAGAGCAGCCGGCCGCAAGAATTCCCCTCCAGACAGTGGCTGAATTCGTCCGAGCTCTCAAGCTAGCGTCGAAACACCTGCCACCGTCTGTGCTCAAACTTAGGACCTCCCGTCCGACGCACTGCTGTGACTTTCCCGGTGGTTACATTGAAGACCGTTTTACCGGTAAGGCGAGTCACGGCTTGAGAGCGAGCCGAAGCTGCGACTGAGCGAAGCGCCTACGGGGACCATATTGCGATTCGCTCCGGCAGGAGGCGACAATCGAAGACAAAACGCGGAGGGCGGAGCCGGATGCTCGGCCCGCAGCAAGAGCCGCGGCGCGAGGCGGGGCGGGGCGGGGCGGGGCGGGGCGGGGCGGGGCGGGGCGGGGCGGGGCGGGGCAGCGGCGACAGAACAATGGCGCGCCCGCTGCAGCACTTGGCTGCTGCGCGGGACAGGTGGCTGCGCGCCGCGCCGCGGAGATCGCTTTATTTCAGTCACCTGGCGACGCTCCGGGACAGCGCGGCGGCGGCGGCGACGGTGGTGGTGGCAGTGGTGGTGGCGGTGGCGTCGGTGGTGGCGTCGGTGGTGGTGGCGGCGGCAGCGGTACCGGCGGCGGTGGCGGTGGCGGTGGCGGTGGTGGTGGTGGCGGCGGCGGTGGCGGGGGCGATAGCGGGGGCGGTGGCGGGGGCGATGGCGGGGGCGGGGGCGATGGCGGGGGCGGGGGCGGGGTCGGTGGCGGGGGCGGAGGCTGACCCGGGGGCGGCGCGGAGGCTGGCCGGGGGCGGGGACGGCGGCACAGGCGAATGTGGTGCCGGGGGCGGGAGACGGTAGCAGAGGCGGGGGCACGGGCGGGGGCTGCGGCGGGGACGGGGCGGGGACGGGGACGGGTACGGGGACGGGTGCGGGGACGGGGCGGGGACGAGGGCGGGGACGGTGGCGGGGGCGGGGACAGGGGCGGGGACAGGGGCAAGGACGGGGGCGGGGGGTGGCGGTGGCGGTGGCGGCGGTGGTGGTGACGGTGGCGGCGGCAGTGGTACCGGCGGCGGTGGCGGTGGCGGTGGTGGTGGCGGCGGCGGTGGCGGTGGCGGGGGCGGGGGCGATGGCGGTGGCGGGGGCGGGGGCGGGGGCGGAGGCTGACCCGGGGGCGGCGCGGAGGCTGGCCGGGAGCGGGGACGGGTGGGGACGGGGGCGGGGGCGGGGACAGGGGCGGGGACGTGGGCGGGGGGTGGCGGTGGCGGTTGTGGTGGCGGTTGTGGTGTCGGTGGCGGTGGCGGCGGTGGTGGTGACGGCGGCGGTGGCGGCGGTGCCGGTGGTAGTTAAAGTATTGGCGGCGTCGGTGATTGCTGTGCCGGTAACGGGTCCCCGCCGCAGCCTACCATGCCCCTCTCCCCCTCCCCGCCTCACGCGCGCCGTCCCGATTCATCCTCGTCCCAATCCATCTTCGCCCTCGCCCTCCCTGCACTGCGCCTCACCGCCTTCTGCCGTTTCCTACCGCCCCGTTCGAGTTGCCCCTGGATACTTCCGTAGGCTACTCTCTGTGTATTTCCACAGTATTTGCGCGCTTCCCTCTCTGTAGTTAGCCCCTAACGCTTATATGAGTTGTTTTTTGCCCTATTTTCACTCTTTTTCTTTCACATTTTCGTTCTAATCTCTTTCTATTTCTTTTTGTTCTTTCTTCTTCACATATTTCTCTCTTTCTCTTATCTTTGTCTCATCTCTTTCTCACTTTTTCTCTTTGTTCTTTCTTCTTCACATATTTCTCTCTTTCTCTTATCTTTGTCTCATCTCTTTCTCACTTTTTCTCTTTTCCTCTTTAATCTTTCTTACTTTTCTTTTTCTCTTTTCCTCTTGTTTTTTTCTCTTTCTGTCTTCTGTATTTCTGTCCTCTAGTAATTTTTTATGCTTACGATTTTTATTTACTCACTAATTACGCTTTCATTTTTTTGGGAATGGGCTGTGGTCTGTTTATTTGAATGACGCATGAATTATAATTTACTAGTAAAAGAACATCAGTATTTTAATTGATAGCGAGCAATTGACATTTCTCGAAGCGAAAATATACTATGTGTAGCAATATAATAAATACAAGAGGATGAAATAGTTTAGAACTGTTTACTTAAATACTAAATTCTTGTCTTGTAATTATTCCTAATAAACCATCCACTTTATTTATAAATTAATGTGAAGTCCCACAGATACATTTTATATTGTATCTACTTTTATTAAATATGTCTTTGATAAATCACTTGCTATTCTCCGTAGATAAGCTAGTACAATAAGACCAATAGTAGTAACGCATTTACGTAAGGTTAAGTATTATTAATCGTTTGGCTGGGTAAAATCAATTGGTAATAAAACCTCACACACTGTGTATTTATGCAACGGTTCATTATTTCTAGAATGACTCGTTGACTGGCGAAAATATCCCCTTAACTAAATGGTGCATATTTTCTTTCCGCCATTCATATTTTCTTTCCAAATATAAGGAAAAACATGAAAGCAATTTGTCACCATTATCCTTTCCAGACATTGGAGGACATTCATTACTTCGTAAGGGTGTCGTAAACATATCATGTCTTCTCAATTATCATGATTGTAATGTCTAGTTAAATTAATTATTAGGTTGTTAAACATATCTGAGATAAGATAATGCTTCGAATTGTTTCAATGCTTCACGCTTTACAAACAAAAGGTGAGATTTTAACATAATAATGCTGCTTTTTTTCTCATTTATTCTAACAAGATCTTTTAGAAGACATGCCATTCTGCAGAACACTGCCTCAATTCTACAAGAATCCGCTGAAAGTAATTTGTAATTTAGGAAGAGAGTTCTGAAGTGTTCGATGTTACTGCGCCTAATAATATCGAAAATTCTAGTCACGAAGCACAACATTCTTTTATTAAGACAGTGGGAAAGACTCTCGAGGTGCGGGTGTTAGAAAAAATATGTAGAATTTGGGAGCCGTTATCAAAACTTTCCGTGATAAAAGAGAGCAAGTTCGGGAGCCGTAGCCGGTTTATTCCCTGAAAAAGCAGAGCGAGCCTGCTTAACCCCACGCGTTGAGTCGCCAGGGGGGTTCAAGGGGCCCGGGGCGGGGGATTTGGGGGGGGGATGGGGAGGCACAGCGAGCGAAAGCGAGAAGGCTGGTCGGAAGGAAGGAGGCGGGGGGGGTGAAAGGGAGAATTAGGAGCAGACACGGTGAAGGTGACAGCAGAAATATGTGGGCGCAACTTCTGTTCTGCTTCGAAACTTTCTCGGTGAGAAAAAGGGTGGGTGCGCTGCGCGGGCTGGAGTGAGAGGCGGCGGAGACGTGCTGGCGGAGGGGAAGGCAAAGGTCGCTGTGATGACGGTGGAGATGGCAGAAACCAACGACGTATACGGCTCAACTAGATCCAAAGGATGTGCAGAAGATGCAGATAGGGGAATCAAAATATACATGAGAATAGAAATGGGGTTTGAAAAATGAGGCATACCAAGACGACGAGAGAAGTAATTAGCCGTAAGGTTTGCCACAATGTACTTTACAGAAAAACTGGCCGCAATAATAAAGGAGTGGGACCTAATGAAGAGCTGACACATTGATTTTCAAAAACGCGAAACCTAGATATGAAGAAGTAACTGTGTAAAATTACAAAGGCATTATAAAAGTGACAAAATGGGAACCCGCATGGAAAATTTGTTGGGTATAAAGAAAGCCAGAAAATATCTTAGCAAAAAACCAATGGCAATGCTAGAAATATCAAATCCAAATGCGAACGTAGCAACAAAAACTGCAGCACAACAATAGCGTACGCACGCACAGCGACAATCCGCGTGCCGGCTCTGAGAGAGGAAGCGACGAAGAACCAGAGCCAGTGGCGAGGGTGTGAGGTGGCGCCCGCAGCCGCGCGGCGGAGCAAATGGAGACGGCAGCGCTGCGCGCGGCGGAGCGCGGAGGCGCGGGCGGGGGGCGGGGGCGGGGGCGGGCACGACCGCACAAGCAGTGGCGCACCGAGCGGCGCCCGAGAGGCGCACATATATCATTCTTAAGCAAGGCGCTAACGCCGCCTACAGCGCGCGCTCTATTGAAGGTGAGCCGGCTGGGCGGGCAGGCGCGGCGCGGCGCGCAGCCGCGGCGGCGGGCAGCGGTGGAAACGGAGGCGGAGGTGGACACAAAGGCGGCGGAGCGGGAAGCGGATGCGCGATCGGAAGTGCTAGCGCAGGAGGCCGAGGCGAAGACGGAAGTGAAGAAGGCACAAGTGAAGGTGAAGGAAAGAGCGGAAGTGGTCGAGCCGGATGCTGTGGTGGGAGTGAAGGCGAATGCAAGAGTGAAGGTGGGGCGGAACCGCGAAGGGAGACGGAAGCGGAAGGGAAGGAATGCCGGAGGCGGTGGGGGAAGGGAAAGCAGGAGACGCAGCAGAGGTGAAGAAGAAGCGATGGAAAGCGGATCGTGAAAGACGAAGACGACGGCCGAGATAGAATCGAAAGGGGGGCGGGAGAGGGAAGACAGGACGAAAAAAAGGAGGCGGTTAATAATGACGAGGAGTGGGGAAGATTAGAATGAGGATGAGCATGAGTATGATGAAAAGATGAGAAAGATGAGTATGAGGATGAGAAAGATGAGGGTGAGAAAGATGATGGTGAGAAAGATGAGGGTGAGAAAGATGAGGGTGAGAAAGATGAAGGTGAGAAAGATGAGGGTGAGAAAAAGAGTGAGAAAGATGAGGGTGAGGAGGATGAGGGTGAGGAGGATGATGAAGATGAGACAGATGAGGAGGAAGAGAAGAGGACAAGTACATAGTTAGGGTGTGTGCAAGTGCTGGCGAAGGCCGCAGGGCTGGCGGCGGTGAGCGTGGAACCGGGGGCGGAGGAGGGGCTGAGGCGGGGCGACGATGGCAATGGAGGAAGCGACAGTGTGGGTGCGCAGTTCGCATTGCGCGCACAGGCGGCAAGAAACTCTTTCCTTCTTCGGCGCGGAGGCATCGTGGGAGAGGGCGGTACTTGCCTCGAAAGCGCCGCTTCAAGCTTCCGAGAAATTCGCAGCGCCGCTGGCGCCACCGTGCAGCGCGCGCTGGGAGAGCATTTTTATCCGTCTAGCAGGAATCGCTCTGCCTTCTTGCTACCAGATGAATTTAAAGCTTTTGTGTAACTCCAGAAGCATCTTCCACGGCGTCTCTTACAAACAAGTTCCTTCTATTTCCACTATAGATACTGAGCTGTTACATCGAAACATCTTCCTAATGCTTCAGTATTGACACCCTACGATTATATTGTTATTGAACCATCTGTAATTTTCTTTAATCTCCTAACCTTCTCCTCACGCATTATCTCGAGTATTAACGGCTCATATACAATCATATGTTAAAATAATGAAACGAAGACCTATATTGCGAAAATGAAAATATGAATTATAACAATTTTGAAATGAATGATACACACGATGATATTATGTTTCAACTATTAATTACTTTCAAACGTGGGCCTGCAATTTTCACAATTGTTTAGATTTTGTGATAGGTAAGCAGTTTTCACTTATATCTTTACCACTTCTGTATCAGAAGGCGACGAACGTAAAAAGAAATATTGATACTAACATTAAATAATATTAAATTGATAGTTTTTCTTAAAATATGGCGTTAATATCGTAGCAAGTTTTAAGACTTTAATACTACTTTCATACATAAATCTGTCGACTTGACAAAGAACGACAGAATGCAAAGGAATAGTAAAGAAGGGAAAATATAAAAAGGTTAATAAAAGTGACATATGAGCTTGACCAGCTGTAACACACAATCGAGAAGGAATAACAAAAGTGAATCGCCCTTGACAAAAACACTATTTCTTACAAATAATTTCGTGCCATTTAAACCCTCCTTCTACTCACAAGAATTTCATACTTATTGAACGCACCCTGCCAAAGGAGATTTACTACAACACGGTCTCGTATATGAACGCAACTAAGACGCGGACGCCAGGCCGAACACACTTTCCGATGCGAACGAGATATGAGTGCGTGTGTCCCCTCATACCGCTCGATATTGTGTCGTTCCCTGCGTATATTACGCGGCGGAATCGAGGGGAGGGGAGGGGGTGGCGATGACAATAGAAGTCCAGCCCTGCTATCAAGAACATCTGTTCGCGCGAGGTGGAGCAATATCGGCGGATCGCCAGATCGGCCACCGGTTAAGGGCGGCGCGGGCGACGCGTCCCAGGAGAGCGGGCGGGGGGGGGGGAGGGGCGATGGGCAGTGAGTGCGCACGGTGGGCGACAGGGTGCGGTCGGGGCGTCATGGGTCGAAAATCGCTAACGACAATCAAATATGGGTCGTTCGTAATAATGAGAATAAGAATTGGTTCAAGGCGCTTCAACTAGTGAGGTGATTTCTCCCGTAAGTGTCGAGAACGTTATATCTAGGTAGGTTGCGGGATCCCTCACCTTCTAGATCGTGAGTACCGGCGTCGACATACACGTCGGTTTGTTAGGTTCTACCCTGCAGGTACCTCCCCAAGCGCAGCACGGCCCCCAGGCGGGACAAGCTCTAGGCTCCCGACTTGACGTAAATGCTTGTGTAGCGCATCGAAGTCTCAGAGTGTTTGTAAGGTGTGTGGACGGGGCAAGGATGAGGACGGAAAGATTGCGCTAGGTTCATGGCTCAGTTTTTAACCTTCTGCTCCGGCTTCGTTTGGTATTGATCGGAGAAATTACTGGAAACTACTGATTCAAGCAGCCTTCCAGTTAAGTTCTCCAAACTATGTTTGAATGGGAACTCGGTATCGAGCTAATACTAAAAATCCACCAGCGTCGGAACTCAAATCCTTGGACTTCTAGATCAACGCCTGAGGCAACCTTGGTGCGAAAGCTATTGAGGTTGTGCGAAAACGCGTGTTATATACAACGAAGATAAGTTACCGTGCAACCCATCACTTACCCAAATGTTCAGCTCAATTCGTTGCCATACTTCATCAATTCAAAGAGTAGCTTCTAGTCTGCATTTTCATTTGGTAGAATATGATAGAGACATATGAGGGCCTAATGAGTTTAGAGCACCCTCACCTTTTATAAAAGAGTATATAATCACAAAGTGTAAGTGCTTTGGCAAACACTTATCTGCTGCTAAAAACACTAAGGGCATCGGAAAAGATGTTTAAACAAACATTTCAGAAGTAATTTCTATCGAAATTTTAACAATGAGGTGCAAATATTAAAAATATTTTGCCACTAAATCCCATCTTTTATGCCTTTTGCTATTTATAAGAGACAATGCTTCTAATTGTATTGTTACCACTTAAAGTCACTTTATTTTTTATTAGATACAAATTAGTGTTTATTGTGGCTCTGATGAGAGAAAATCAGATTTGGTCTCTGAGACGGTAATATTCAAAACATAATTTATTCAAAAACAATTTTTTATCTCTTCAAAAAATGTAATAATATGAACTCCACGTATTTTGCCGAATCAATAAATTATTGTATTTGCTATTTTTTTCCAATCAGTAGTGAAATATTGTTTGAAAAGTACATAACAATTGTAGTCATATTATTCAGAGAAACTGCAGAAATAAGACGTCCTTGTAAGCCAAGAATTAACAAAATAACTAGGTTTTTTACTTACGCATATATATATATATATATATATATATATATATATATATATATATATATATATATATATATAGCTTGTGCTTTTGGGAGTAAGGAATTGTGGTATTGAACATCCGAGATTTCGTGGGATAAATGAACTTACTTCTGACCCGAATTCTTCGATCAGAGGAAGAGAGAGAATCCAAACATTAGTTTACTAGTACTGAGCGTCGGAGGACTCAAATTTCCAATCGCACATGAAGAAAATATCGGCCCTTTATTCGCTGATAAGTCGGCTAGAATCGCATTTTCACCCACCGTAGCAGAGGCCCACGGAAGCGTCCGCGTTCGCCGCGACATACGTGACCACCGACTGCAGCCCAATCCCAATTCCCATTTCCATCCCGCCTCCGCCGTTTCATCGCGTCTCCGCACGCTGCCTCGTCGCCCGCGCCGCCCCCGCCGTCGCGACACACACGCACGCACCAACGCCCGCGCCCGCGCCCGCGCCCCGCCTCTTTATTAATCTCCCGCGGAAAAAAATACATAACTGTCTTGCCCATATGGAACCCCATCAATCATTTAATCTGCCCCGAGGCCGTGCCAACGAGCGCGCACTTTTGGAGCGGACAGGTGGCCCCTCCCCTCTCGCCTCCTCCGCCGTCTCCTCGCCCCGCCCTCGCCATCTCCCCCCTCCGCCGCGCACGCGGGGCCGAGTTTCGGCGCTTCGCTCCGCCGCCGCCGCCGCGCGACGGGCGCGACATCTGGTGTGGCGAGGACGAAATATGAGGCGCTTTCGCACCGGCAGACAGCCGCGCGCGGACAGCACAGGGCGGGGGCGGCACGGGGCGGGGAAGGGGGAGTTATCGGGGCGGGGCGGGGCGGGCGCGCGGGATGGGAGGCGCCCTGAAAGTGTCGCCCAGGCCTCGTGTCCGACGGACAAACAGCTTTTTAAACAGGCGCCGGGATTTTTTCGCCGGCGCTCGGGGCGCGCTGTCAGCGGCGACGCCGGCGCCGCCGCCGCCTTAATAAGAGCCCGGGCGGGCGCGTTTATGCGGTGAGCCCATTTTTAGCGAGGCCCGTCACCCGCCCGCTCGCCAGCCGGCACATCGCGGCCCGCCGCCGCGCCGCGCCGGGGTGATTTACTCGCTAACAAGTCGCCGGCTTGTAGGGCTGCGGCGCGCGTGCTAATGGCTTTCTTCGCGTCCGTCGCCGCCGACGCCGCTGTCACCGATAACGCGCGTGTGTTGGACCGCGGTACACAGCCCGACCTCGTCGCGCTGGGAGGGGGGTCACAACCACCCGCCGATGCGCCGTCTCCGCGGAACAGCCTACTGACCAGTGCACGCCGGTTCCATCGTGTCGCGAGCGGCGGCGATGGTGTAACGGTTAGCGTTTCGGACTGTTGTACCCAAGTTGGCGGGTTCAAACCCGATCGAAGCCGTGGAAAAAATCGTGGGGGCGAAAAAATCCTTCGTACGCCTTCCTTCGGAGGGGAAGTAAAGCCGGCTGTCCCATGTTAGTAGAATTACTTGCATGTAAAAGATCCTCAAGCCTAAATGACGCCTCTGAGCTAAATTCAAATCGCCTGATTCTCGCCCAAGAAATACCTCCTTTCTCTGCTAGTTGGTGAAAGGAGCGTAGCAAAATTTACGTGGTCAGACGGAAGAGCAGGCCTCATGGCCTGAGTCTCGCCACGTAAAATAAGGCATTAATTCAATTCAATTCAATTCAATTCGTGTCTGGTGAAACTTTTCGAGCTAGACTAGGCGGCGAACGTAGTCGCCGTATACGTCGATTTATTCACAAAATCCGTTGAAGTTTGATCAGCTGTTACGGTGACATGTAATTGGGAGCTGAACGTCACTACTGCAGGTCCCATCCAAGCTCCCAATTGAATAACACCGTAACAGCTGATTTACGTCAACAGTCCCAAAGTTTAAATCGAAGTTTAGTAAGTCACAACGTTTCATTGCAGGAGTCGTGACGTAAGTTACCGTAAATTTTGGGATTCTTGACATTTTTACGAGTATTATGTTACATGTCAGAATAAACACGACTGTTTGTTACCCGGGTGTTGCAATCTCGCCTATCAAATTTATTTTCATTACCGACAATCAGCGTAGATCTTAAATTTCTCATCTCATTTCACCATCATAAATGCTTAGAATGATTTTATCAGCCTGCAACGTCATTTTTCTTCTAATTTCAAACATACATATTATAGTGTGATATTTCTAGCATTTCTCCAATTTTCTATAAGACACTGCCCATTATTACAATATCTCCCTAATGCATTATACATGTGTGAATGTAAGGAAATGGCCGTATGCGTGTCGCACATAGCAAAAAATACTCGACCAATTTCACTATTTCATACTTTTCTCTTATTAGTAATGCGAGTGGTTGAATTAAATTGAACATGTGAGGCGCTGTTAATGATGATTAATTCGTCATGACGACTTAGTGCCCCTGAACTCAACGCAACCCGCCGCACATTCAAGGATAATGCGCATCTTCACTGCATAAACAGTATTGTGCCCCTGCGATTGTGACATATCGGCCGGAATTATTACTTGATTCTCGAAGAAATAATTTAAACTTCTCCAAGATAGTGGCATAGCAAACGCATGCCTAAACTTGTGAGGGAACGTTTGACAACCATGTACCCAAGACACAGGACAAACCCATACTAACGACAGTCTTTCACCTGTTAGAAATTTAGCTCTGCGTAGTGTTAAACGTGATTAACAATCACATGAACAGTAGTGTATGATGAGTTATACACTACAAAAGCGAAGCGTGTATTTCTAGAAAATAAGACACATTACATTATTATTATTATTCACTTCCAACCGTACCCCATTCATTTTCATCATATCATCGTCATCTACGAAATCGCGGTCCGATGGCTATTCCCTTCGCGCTCTCGACGAACAGTTCAAGTAATCGTTCGATGTCCTATTGTCACCAAAGATTTCAGAGATCTCTTTCACGTTTGTCAGCTACGCAGTTGAAAATGAATGTTTTCCAACTATTATAAAATACATTTCTTCTTGTTTGTATTGTATTAAACTTATTTCTATCATTTTAATAAATTCGAGCCAAATAACTTAGTTTATGTTTACAACACTTTTACCTTGCGGTGGTATATTTTCACTCTCTTTCTTATTCGCGGTTCGTATTTTGATACGTTAGTTCCATTTTATAGCCTTTACTCCCCTGTTAAGAAAGAAAATTCTCTTGACAATCGATAATGTTCCATATACGTTTTCATTAATTTTTGAAAGATTTTCTGCCTTCATATCGATCAATAAACGAAAACCACTGAGCAATATCACGTCATCTCCTTAGCGCTCGCAGAATGAACGATGTCCGAAAATGTCTTCTTCTATGCGCTTCACCTAAACTAACGGATGTTTTTTTCAGGCTGTCAAACGCCGCAAGGTCATGAAGATTTCAGAAATATATCCTTCGTTCCGTTTATAATTGGAGAGAGGATATTAGATTTACAAGTATTTCTAAGTGCAATTTTTCCTTGGTTTAGTTATCAAAAAGTATTATATTTTTAAAAATTCCACCTGAAGTACTAATTTAGTAACCTCTTAATGTTTCTCGACCCAAGAGTGATCTCTGCTATAATTATAGTTTTTACTGTCAATTTCAGCAATTAAAAAATAAATGTAAATATTCAAAGCTTTAACAAGTGCTACTATTACTAACTATTTTAAGTTAAGTATTTCATATTCATTTCTATTGGATTTCATCATTTTCGTCATGTGTATATTTTTATATTCGTAATTCAAAATATCGTCTGTTAAGGATCAATTTTTAATCAATTGTGTCTACAATTATTATAATTTCTCAACATGACTTTTTTTTTGATTCTCCAACATTTATTTTTCTCAATAATTACCAATTACCTGAACCATTTTATGTAATCTAAAACAATCGATCCATCGCCACACGGTCTTAACCTTCAAGCTGCCTCTTGGCCTACAGCGCCGGGTGACTATCACTCACGCTGTCAAGCGCCGAATTGACACTCAAATCATGACAAATATTTAGTTGCATGTTTATGTCAATTTTCACACACTAACTGCACTGTCTTTTCTTATTTTCAAACATCCAGCAAAAACCCAAATAAAAATCGGTAGTTTCTATCCAAATGTTGTGGAGTTCCTTTATGGACAAGGGATAAAAAACAGGCTAATACAAAAAACAAAAACGAAAACCAAGCTAATCTAAAAAAAACAAACTTACACAAAATGTTTTCACACAATGTGGAACAATGTCCGAAACATGTTTGTTCTAATGTGAAACCATTCATCAATGTAAACAGCTTTGTATAAGATTATATTTTCCTTCTTCACTATATGTTTAGTACGTTATGCCCAAAATAAAAATTTCACAGCCTTATTTGCCATCATGTCAGTTTTTTTTTTTTTCTCAATGATAAGCTGAGTCATCTCACATTTACAGCTCTACTATTTCTCATCAACCATCCACGCACTGACCACCAGCACCATTACAAAATCTTCACCTTCAAGCTCCACCCAATACCTGCCTAGTCGCCACCAAAATTCCCCTTACTCCCACTCACGCTCTCTCCCCCGACGAGGGCCACTGTGTGATGGACCGCCACTCACAGGCTGTCAGCCATCACGTGGCGTTACGCGCGGCGGGCTGGAGCGGGACGGCACGTGCCTGGTGGGCGGGGCGGAGCAGGGTGGCGCGGGGCGAGGTGGCGCGGGGGGGAGGTACGAGGCGAGATGAGGCTGGGCGGGGTAGCAGGGGGCGGGATGGGGCGGGGCGGGGCGGGCGTCGTGTAGGCCAGCGTACAGGGAGGGAAGAGGCCGGGGGCGGGTCAGGAGGAGTGGGAAGGGGAGGGGGAAGTGGATGGGAAGGGATGGGGAGAGGAGGATGGGAGCTAGAGAGGGGAGAGGAGGGTGGGAGCTAGAGAGGGGAGAGGAGGGTGGGAGCTAGAGAGGGGAGAGAAGGGTGAGAGGGGAGAGGAGGGTGTGAGGGGGGTGGGAGGGTGTGAGGGGGTGGGAGGGTGTGAGGGGGGTGGGAGGGTGTGAGGGGGGTGGGAGGGGAGAGAGGGTGAGAGGGGAGAGGAGGGTGGGGGGAGGGGAGGGGAGGGGAGGACGTCAGTGGGCGAGGAGACGGCCCGTGGACACGGCGCGGCGCCCGTCTGCCGGCTGCTGTTTGGCCGCGCGCGACGCGACGCCTGTCAGTCCGCTTCGCGAGGCTTCTTGCGCGGAGACAGTTTTGTCATTGGGGACCTGGCAAGGCCTCTCTCGATTGTTCTCTGACAGCTTTCGCGCAGTCTGAGGACCGGCGCCTATTGCCGCGTGGAAGCAGGAAGAGGTAGCTGCGACGTCGCCATGTCGCTGCATTTGTCAGCACCGTTTGTTAATGAACGATGAACATGTGGTGCTCTATTCATAGTACTTTAAGGACTTGAATGAAGTATATAAGGTGCACATTGGTGTGTATAAATGGAATTAACATCGGTAGTGCTAATTCATTATTTAATACTCTTATATTGAATTATAAATAAACGAACTGACTCCTCCCTAAAAACCTGACGAAACAGTTTAATATACTAACACATTTTATAGACTAAAGGAGAGAACTAAAGGAAATGTAACACATTTCAATCTTTATTTCTGGTCATATATTAATAGATCCTTTATCTGTTGCTAGTTAGAAACATGACATTAGTGGAGATTGACGATTAAAGATCAATAATTGATCAAATATTTCAATTCAATATTTGACTTTTGTCAGCTTTTTCCCACTGAAAAAATTAATACACATATTTTCCCATGAATGGACGTGAAAAACAAGTTCCTATATTTACCTACGATTGTCAGAATATCGAATAATATAGAGGAATTTCTTACATGTTCCCCCATTTGAACGCTTTATTCATCTCTCACATTTTACTAGGGGGCCACGAATAATACAAATTAGAAATAAGAAGACTACCTTCCGGTAAAGAAACAGCACTTCTTTCGTGCATAGTGCAAATGTTAAATGCGTAATATTTTTTGTGAATTTTCGTCAAAGGTTATTAGCCTGACTAATTAGTAAAAAAAACAAACCAAACGCAATTCTCCTGATAATCTTGTGGCCTGCAATTGCAACCCTGGTACAATATTGAATGAAGATTTATCATTCGGGCTGCTGAAACCATGCTTCGAACCTTGTGCGACCTCGAGGGAAGATGAAGCACCTGAGAGCAAATGTCCCTACCTTCCATCCGTCTTTTCGGGTGGAACTGGGCTGAACATGCAAATACCGTAGTGTTTGTTTTACCAGGGTTCGAATCTTCAGACGCTGGCATGATAACGTGAGTTCAATATTTGCTCGCAATGCCTTCTTGCGTCGCTGCATAGCAAATGCTTACTTAGGACTTGCTGTCAGCAAGTAATGTTCACTTATTGTGGTATCTTCTACAACGTAGAAGCATCGCAACACGCGATTTGAATATTAATAATGTCAGTATGGATAATTCTATTGCGTCACGTTCAAGAATCCTCAAAGCGCTTATTTTCATAATTTTCTGTGAGGTAAGACGTAAATTTGAACAGTCACTCAAAACTAATCTGGAGTATTATCTTGAAAACGAAACGTGTTCGTATTTCAATCACTCCTCTCAATTTCTTAGTCGACACGTCTGAACCAGCGTGCCTAAACTGAACTTGACACGGTCTGTTGCAATTGTATTACTTTATCACAATGGCATTATTATTATTATTATTATTATTATTATTATTATTATTATTATTATTATTATTATTGCTATCAAAATAGAATAAGGAATAAAGTGGCGTGAAGTAGATAGTCATTAGTAACGACTCTGTCAGATCCACTAGAATAATCATAAAAGAGGAAATATGTATTTGACAATGTTCGCAAAAACTGAAAAGTGAGTCTCCGGTCTTTTCAATGTTTCTTTAGATACCCAGAAATTGGTAAAAATATAATAACAAAGAGTTTTGATTTTGATTGAAAAATTCAAATATTGAATTCCGCCTACAGCGCGTACAAACTAAACTCTCAATCACAGTGCGTTACTACTTACGACACAACTGAAGTCGTGCGACAACAATGCTTCAAGGAAGAGGCGGCCCGTCATTAAATATTTTCTATTCTCTTGTTGGGTTATGGAACAGTAACTTCTTTGATATTCTAGGTATGAAAATAACTGGTGTGCTGTATGTTTACTATTCAAAGATATTGCAGTTTTAATAATTCTTCTTAAAATATTTGTTTTATTGCAGTGTTATACGAGAGTATTTTATTTGTTATTCTTGGACAGTGAGGTGCTACTTTTTTAAGACCATTGTGTGTGTAATTTGTTCAGCAGCCTTTTTGCAGCTGCAGGCCACTATTAATTAACTATTTCAATTTTAAATTAACCTTGTGTTTGCTACCAGAGGGAGAGAAACAATTTTATTAGTTATAACTTCTAAACTCAACTGATTACATTTCGCGAAACATCAACATATCTTCAAGAAGTTACAATAAATAGACATAAATAACGCTGACGGTTTGTCACAGCAGCATTAATTATCTTCAGGTCACCGCACGTTCCATAGCAAATTCTCAAAAAGTTAGCGAATCACAGAAATCCTGCTCGGCCAAACAGCAGCTCCGCCGCGGGACAGGAAAATACATGAGCTAGCAAGTTGAAAAGCAAAGATGAAAGACGAGGAGAGGGCGGTTAGCGAGACGTCACAACGCGAGAGAAACGTTCCCAACGACGAACGTGCCGGCGGGCGCGTCTTTGAAAGTCAGACAACAAAGCCGCGCGCTCATTTGTCCTCTTTCACATGGTTCGTTATGAGGTTCGCCCGCGCGGGAGCGTTTGTTCACTTTGCGCTGGCCCCACCTCGCCCCCTCCCCTCCCATCCCCTCCCCTCCCAACCACCCCCTCCGCCACTTCGACCTCTGCGAGTGTGTTCGACAAATCTTGCTGCAGGAATTAGTGGTGCCCTTATAATGGGCAGGATTTAATGAGGCTAATATCGGGAAAACGAGGAGAATGCAGGTAGCCAGAAGAAAAAAAATGAAGAAAATAAGACGGGGGAGTCTGGAGCTCCTACGAAAGAAAGGTAAAAGAATGTTAGGAGGTAATAATGGAAGAAATAATTAAGGAAAGGAATTTAATATAGCAAAGGTAAACAATGGAGAGCACAAGAAAACGTACAGTTTCGGGAGAAAGTATAAAAACGACCAGGGGTAGAAAATCTAAGAAGCGGAAAGCAGTTTAAGGGAACTTGGTTTCACGAATAAATGAAGTAAGGGCTGTATGAAATAATGGGGGGAAGCGCGGAGAGGGGCGGGGTGACGCAGAAATTTAATTCTTCTGAGACGCAGCCGGAGCCTCCCCTGCAGTCGTCGACGACAACAGCGACGCCTTCCCCGTAAGCGGCTCCACCCTCTAGGCCTCACCCCCGGCTCCGAGCACTCCTCGCCTCCCTCCCTCACCGCCTCCCCAGCTGCGAGAATTCGTCACTATATCTCATTCCCTTTGCTGCCTTTATTGCCACCTTACTCTCAAACAAAACGTAGCACATTTCAGCGATTCCCGTGAACCTGTTACATTACTTATATTAATAGTCGTGTAGGATTCCAGTACACAAGACGTCAAATACGACTTTCTTGACACATACTTCAGAATGCATCGTCATTTCTCTCTTACCCACATTACACTTAAATGCCATCGCAACTTTCCCGACTCAGTGGCCATGAAGAATTTGAAGCGAAACCATTACCTACAGTTACCATGACGACTGCTTTCTCCGGTCTCTCCCTCTTCTTACTCTCTAACTCTTTTCTCGCTCTCTCTTTCTCGCCCTCGTGCTCTCTCTTTCTCGCCCTCGTGCTCTCTCTTTCTCGCCCTCGTGCTCTCTCTTTCTCGCCCTCGTGCTCTCTCTTTCTCGCCCTCGTGCTCTCTCTTTCTCGCCCTCGTGCTCTCTCTTTCTCGCCCTCGTGCTCTCTCTTTCTCGCCCTCGTGCTCTCTCTTTCTCGCCCTCGTGCTCTCTCTTTCTCGCCCTCGTGCTCTCTCTTTCTCGCCCTCGTGCTCTCTCTTTCTCGCCCTCGTGCTCTCTCTTTCTCGCCCTCGTGCTCTCTCTTTCTCGCTCTCGTGCTCTCTCTTTCTCGCTCTCGTGCTCTCTCTTTCTCGCTCTGTCTCTCACACTCACAAATTAAACACAGTTAAAATTGAAAATGATACTTTTGAATAAACAAAGAAATACTATTGAATTGACATAGAAACATTGTTGAACATTTATAATTATATTTCTTTATGCAATTGTAAATAGACAATGGATAGTATTGCTTATGTGAAGAAACTTTGAAACCAAAACTAAGCGTCACGCAACATGAAGTTCAATGTAGATAAAATACAATAAATCCTTTAAAGCCACTAGTTCAGCAAGAAATTATCAATTTGTACTACGACATGGTGGACGTACCAACGCCTTACCCACGTGGCGGCATGGTACGGAAGCTACTCTCCCAGGTGTCACACTTGAGTAATCGTCCGAAGGCAAAGTCCTATTTTTGATGAGATCACTCCATCTCACCATCATTTTTCATAAAAATCCTTCAAATTCTGCACAGAATGCAATCAGAGGGGATTCGAAGCAATGCTACTAGCATAGCGCACTGAACGATGGAACGACCGCCTGAGGTAGTTCAGGGCATCAGCGGATGTCACAACTGTGCTTTCTGACCAGCACGTCGTAGGGTTCAAGTCCCGACTGCGGGAGGTTCTTCGGCACTACCCAGCTATATAGATTGAATACGTCGGCTGATCGGATCGGGAGTTAATCCTGATTGTGTGTTTTCTGATCAATAGTTACGAATTCCGAAGCCGTAGCCTAACACACGGGCGACGGCCCGCGCGCAATCTTTCCTTCACTTTCGTTTCTTATTCTCGCCCCGTATTTACACATACACACACAAAATGAATCGGACTGTGCTTTCTCGAGTAGTCAAAACTGAAAGTGGATAAACTGGGAAGCCGGCAAAAGGAAACGTGTCCATTGGATGCAATTGGTCGATTCCCACTGCGTCACACTTTTCTTGCCGACTCCATACTTCGAATTCGTCACTCCGTTTGATGCCTTTTGCTGTCTACTTTGCAAAGTATAATGCTCTCGAATAAAAATTAACGTGATACTCGAGGCACATCTTACGTCTCTATGTATATTGTAAGTTTGTTATACATTGACTAGAGTGCTGTTCCGAGGCAAGCTTAACAACATTATCACGGCTGAGGAGATTATAAGACGACTCAGAAGGAGATTTTAAGATCTCGGTGGTCATATTTGGAATTGCGAGACTAACGTTCTTCATTAAAATGTTTTTTTTCTATCGAAAAAAGTTCTTGATCTTTCCTCGTCCGGATTGCCAACAACATAATTTTAACTAATTTTCCCCAAATGTTTGCATGAAAAAAGTGTTCACACAAACACTAGTGCCGTCCATTCCAGCAGATATGCCCTGCCATCGTAACCATTTCCCTTAAGTCATCTGTCATTGTAGTGGCTGTCAGCTTAAAGCTATTCACCCCTTCATTTATCAACTTCATTTCCGCGTACTTGTCCTCACTGGTCTGGAACCGCTTCAACTGTCACGGTCAACTTTATTATACACTTTCTCTCGCCCTTCTCTCACTTGCACCCTTTCATACCACCTACTTCCTACATCTCCTTGTTTTGTAGATGTTGCAATAGAGCGTGATGAATACGTAGTGTTCAGATCACGCTATCAATCATAACAGAACATTATTTATTAACTGATAACGATTCGGCGCTGTTGTCATGATAATCATTCATGTAAGGATAAGTCGGGACTGTAAGTAAATTTATGTTGATCAAAATCATTTCATCCCACTTGTCTCCCTCCGCCATTTTGAAATTTAGAAAGCGCCAACTTCTCTACTTGTACACGTAAGCTTTCGCGGCTTGAGTTCATGACTTCTTGGCTGTCCGGGTGACGCCGCGTCGTTGGCTGATAGCCTGTCTTGTTGCAGGCTTCCTCAGGGCAGTGACACTTCCTCACTGCTCTGAGGAAATCTACAACATGACAGGTGAAACGTCGGTTTCTCAGCCAACGACGCGGCGTCACCCGGACAGCCAAGAAGTCAATTTTTCTACTTCCTTTTTCTATCAGCGAGTAGCAATTTCTTCTTACGTGCCTATAAAAACGTCACTCATCGCCCTGAAGAATCTGAATGCCTCAATCACTTCTTCGCTCAAATCTTTTCGGAAGAGTCCCTCATATCTCTGCGGGCAACATCGCGACGCGGGGAGCGGACAAGGCCGTGGAGGCCCAAATGACGAGGACGGGCGGTTGACGGGGTATGGTGCGAGTTGACGTGCGAGTAGTCGCCGGTTTCGAGGCGGGGAGGGGGAGGAGAAGGCGCGGGAAGGGGCAGCGAGCGTAGTGGCGGGGTGGGTGGAGTACTGGTTGGTGGGCGAGCGGGTGGGGCAGCGAACGGACGGGATGGCCGGTCGGAGACGGCGAGCGACGTGGAGGGGCCGGTAAGAAAGCTGGTGGGAGGCGGACGGGAAAGCGAGTGGGAGGTGGGTGTGACAGGATGGGTCAGGGAGGGTACTGAATAAGGATTTGCAGATTGTACTATAGAAACGGAGTGGTGAGAACATGGCGTGGGAATGCGGTGGTGCAACGGAGCGGGGAGTGGACGAGGCTGGTGGGTGGGGCGGGTGCAACGGAGCGGGGAGTGGACGAGGCTGGTGGGTGGAGCGGGGAGTGGAGGAGGTTGGTGGGTGGAGCGGGGATGGAACGGAGCGGGGAGTGGAGGAGGCTGGTTGCTGGAGCGGGGAATGGAGGAGGCTGGTGGGTGGAGCGGGTGGAACGGAGCGGGGAGTGAAGGAAGCTGGTGGGTGGAGCGGGTGCAACGGAGCGGGGAGTGGACGAGGCTGGTGGGTGGAGCGGGGAGTGGAGGAGGTTGGTGGGTAGAGCGGGGATGGAACGGAGCGGGGAGTGGAGGAGGCTGGTTGCTGGAGCGGGGAGTGGAGGAGGCTGGTGGGTTGAGCGGGTGGAACGGAGCGGGGAGTGAAGGAAGCTGGTGGGTGGAGCGGGTGCAACGGAGCGGGGAGTGGAGGAGGCTGGTGGGTGGAGCGGGGATGGAACGGAGCGGGGAGTGGTGGAGTCTGGTTGCTGGAGCGGGGAGTGGATGAGGCTGGTTGGTTAGGCGGGTGGAACGGAGCGGGGAGTGAAGGAAGCTGGTGGGTGGAGCGGGTGGAACGGAGTGGGGAGTGAAGGAAGCTGGTGGGTGGAGGGGGTGCAACGGAGCGGGGAGTGGACGAGGCTGGTGGGTGGAGCGGGTGCAACGGAGCGAGGAGTGGAGGAGGCAGGTAGGTGGAGCGGGTGCATCGAACGGGCGAAGGAGCGGGGCTTGGATGGAGAGGGACCTAGCGCGGCGGGGGACGAAGCGGGTCCGGGGGGTGGAGCAGGGCGGCGGGAGACGAAACGGCGCGGCGGCGGGCCGTGCGTATGCAGATGAGCCGCGCTGTTGTGTTATGCTAACGAGCGCGGGCGCGCGGCCGTGTCGCGGCGTCGATCTCCGGGCGGCCGCGACGGATGTCGCCGGCCCTAAACATCCCGCGCCCATAGCAGATGCGCCCTCTCCCCCCCCCCCCGCGCCCGCCGCCGCCCTCACCGCCCTCGCACGCGCCGACGAGTGGCGCCGGCCGTTCGCACGAACAACTGTTTGCTATTTTTTCGTACATTATCTACCTTGAGTTTTACGGCCCATTACGGCAGGCGGTAATTTGACGATCTTAGAAAAAAAACGTTGCGAATGAACATGAATTTAAGGGAACGTTCTGCTATAAATCAGTCTACATTCTTTAATTTTCTTCTTTACTTTCATCCTTTCTTCAACTTTTACTTGCACAGTATGAACCTTAAGGCCGGAGTCATTTTAAATGTTAACAATTATGCAGAAGTTTTTCATATCTTTAGTAAATCATGAATACCACTTCATACTTCGTAAGTAATGGGGATTTGGTGAATGATATTATGAATAAAGTAATGGTACTAGGAGGATTTCTCTGGTCGTCTACGTCACAACCACGCACTCACTAGCTCACGATCGTTCGGCGCGGACTGGGTTTTGTCGTGTGCTACGTAAGTCGACACATGGTGAACTGAGTTGGTGCGGTACCTAGGTTAATGAAACGTGGAGTCTATGCGCTCAAGTTCTCATCCCAGTCCTGTCAAATAGTTTTTGAGGTTGGAAACACATTTTCGGATTTAACTAGTAATAAAATATTACGAACCGTTACAAATAATACGATAAAGTGTGTGTGATTTAGTGTAACCAGTTTTTGTACTGTATTGCAAACCATTACAAGTTTGTAAAACGTTGTGACAACCTAACGACTATATAATAATGTAAGATATGTAAATGCAATAATGCAGAATTTATTTAGAATGTATGAGAAATGTAATAAGAATTTACATGTGAATTGTTGGCTGAACATTTCATAACGTAGAAACAAATCTGTATCCAGTATATTCCCTTTTGATATTCAAAAGGTATACTTTCATTTCAACTTGTTTTAGAACATTCCACTACATAATTTCTTTGCTGCACTTGAATAATGACGAATTCGTACATGTGAGAGAAAAAAATAATAAAAGTAGCGTTATAGTTGTTATTCAGACAATTTCGACCCATTCCGTGACAGTTAAGAGCAATTAAGCGCAATCGTCAGCACAATTAAGGACAGCTCGCTCCCTCTATCTCTGCGAACATTACTTGGAGTGGACGTGGCCAGCAAAGCGAGCTGCACGCGATGTCTGGACTACAATATAGCGGCAGCTACCCACCCGCGTCCCTCTCGGAACCTCTCGACTTCAACCCCTCCGGAGAGGGCGCACACGCCGTTCCCCGTCACCCCCTCTCGTGGTCGCAGCCATTCCACCGCCACCGCCCCTGCCGCCTCCGCCCCCGTAGGCCCCAGCACACCATCACCGACGTCGCCTCATCAGCCACCCTCGCCGACATCACCACTCACCCAATCGCTGCCACCCTCTCCACCGCAACCAGCGGCTCCATCCCCGCCCTCGCCCCGCCCTCGCCCCTGCCCTCGCCCCTGCCCTCGCCCCTGCCCTCGCCCCTGCCCTCGCCCCTGCCCTCGCCCCTGCCCTCGCCCCTGCCCTCGCCCCTGCCCTCGCCCCTGCCTTCGGCCCCTGCCCTCGCCCCTGCCCTCGCCCCTGCCCTCGCCCCTGCCCTCACCCATGCCCTCGCCCCGCCCCGATCACCGCCACTGCCACCATCACCAATCCTCCCCCACAATCGCTGCCGCCATCACCAACCCTCCCCCATGATCACCGCTTCCACCAACATTACCACCGCCGCCTCTCTCACCACCACTGACACTTCTCCACCTTCGCTCCCTCTTCCCCGCTCCCACCCCCGCCGTTCGCGCTACCCCTGTCGCCACGCGCCCTCGGCCCCGGCCGCGCCTGCGACCCCTCCTCGGCCAACCCTTTATACACAGGGAGCGCTCCATCAAAAATGGATGAAAAAGTCCCCTTGCCCCCCGAGGCCCGCGGCCGCTCCCCCACCTTGGCGATAATGTAATTTCCGCCTCGCGAATGCCGCCGCGCAGCTGATTTCTAGATAGCGCTGAATATTTCAGAGGACGCCGCGCCCTCCACGTGGCTCGCCGGTTTAGCTCTGTTTTATATAGGATTGAGCCGCCATCTTGGACAACGACTTGGCGAGGCCATTCATTTGATACCCTCTCGCGACAGATTCATCCAACAGATCCCGCCATTGCCGTTCCCACTTTCTGATCCGATCGAAATACGGAATTTCTGTCAGTGACCATATCTTGACAACTAAATTGCTAACACCCGTAAATAGAAATGGAAATATTCTCAGATTGGTGAAGATTCACTTCCCATGTTCCGCGCCACCACTTATCTAAGAATTATATTACTGACATTTTACTGTAGTCTTACAACTCATTTAAGTGTAGGCGAACAAATATTGTACATTGTATGACGTTAAAGTATGCAAACCAGGTAATTCACCATACATTATAAGTTATGATTAGTCCGATTTCAACGAATTAAGCTAATGAGTTCAAGGGGGAAAATACCAATGATTAATGTAGTCTACCGTTTTTTTCTGTAGTACATGCGCTTGATACGAGGGTTACAATACTTTTCGTAATAACCTGTAACCTCTGTAGAACATCATTCTATAGAATCATCTGTTTTAAAGTACCACCAAACTGACAATAAAGCATTTTAAAATGTA
>JAZDUA010000146.1:3095000-3335888 GCA_038098605.1 Gryllus longicercus | reverse complement strand
TACATTTAAAAATATTTATTTTTGGATTCTTTGTCGGGTTTTTCATTAATACGTTCTTGCGAACTGAGAAATGGGAACAACTGATAATAAATATTATTCAATGAGGATAGACTCGGATCTAAACTATATATTTTACAACGTAATTGATTAACTCGTAGTAAATAGCTTCCGACGTTAACTGTGAACAAGATCGAGCAATGACATTAGAAAAGTAACTAATACAAGAATGTCTGTGCCATTCTGTAGCAACACTAGTTTCTCTTGATTTACATTTTCATTTGTGCATTCTCTCTCTCTCTCTCTCCTCTCTCTCTTTCTCTCTCTTTCTATCTCTCTCTCTTTCTCTCTCTCACTCTCTTCTCTCTCCCTTTCTCTCTTTCTCTCTCTCTTTCTCTCTCTATCTCTCCATCTATCTCTCTTTCTCTGTATCTCTCTCTCTCATTCTCTCTCTGTCTATCTTTTGTTTACTTATTGGTATATATTTCTATCCGAACATCTGTACTTTATTCAGCTTAATCGGAAATGTGAAGGAACAATAGGGATAAAAGCAGAAAGGACCACAAAATTTGCGATGATTCTGTATCACGTCCCATATGCGAAACGTGGATTCCTCAGGGAGACAAGAACTCTAAAATACAGTACTTTGCGTATAAAAACGCTCAGAAATGAGATATCAAATAATGGGCATATAATTCCTTTATCAGTAAAGCAGGAAATTTAAGACATGAATTTTTCAAATTCATCAGACGTAGCTCTGGAAATATTAATGTAATGGTATTAAGAAAAATGTGAAAGAGCTTCGTTTCTTCAAGGGATCCTCTACATACTCAAAGAAATGGTTTCTAACATATAGTTACAAAAAATATGGCGTGCACCTTTTTTCAATATTAAGGCTCTCTCTTTACGATATTAGACTACGAAGTACTCTTTCACATTTCTCAAAAAAAATGGATTATGTAAGCAAAACGTTCCCATACACATAACGTTTTCAATACCGACTCAGATTTACTGCAACAATGCTCCTGCGGTCTATGCAGACCCGCTAAGCTCCGACTGCTGGCAAAAGTCCATTTCCCCGGAGCGCCTTATCTCGCCTCAAAACAAAACAATCATCAAAACAAATACGTCCGTAGAAATATCTACATTCCTCAACGCAGGTGCACCCAAAAACTATTGGCCTGTAAGCATGTGGTATTTCTTGCAAAGGTAGGAATAAGCCTGTCTCTTGTAAATTTGAGGTTGAAGGAAAGGAGTCCCAAGATGATTTATAGACAGACACGACTCTTCTCAATTTTGTTTTATTGCATCTCTATGTTACAATTATGTTGCGCATTCGAGTAATTGTAACATAGAGATGCAATAACAAAATTGAGAAGAGTCGTGTCTGTCTATAAATCATCTTGGGACTCCTTTCCTTCAACCTCATGTGGTATTTCTTATAGGTTGTTAGACTAATATGACGTGCGTGGGATGGCGTTTTTAACTTTTTTTGCCATTATCAGCTTATTCGGCTAACAAGGTCTAAAGAAAAGAAAAGAAAGGGTTTTAAAAGAAGGCAATCAGCAACCTGTAAGGCTACTGACGCGGAGACGATGTCGAGGGATGGGTGCTGAAGGATCCCGTCCGCGGACAACTCAATCATGGCCCTTTCGCGCCATCGTAACGTACTTTATTTACTATTTCACCCCTGTTTAAAATCAATCATTAACTAATTTCTTTGTCATTTAAATCATTATGTTGTTAGCTTAAATATTTGAGTGGATGCAATTACGAAATTTGTTTAAATGTCTACTTCATGGTGTGACACTCAACCATATTTCTATTTAATATTACAACATTAATTCCGAATTTTGAAGATGAATAGTATTCTTTGATTTTTCCCATATTTTATGTGATACTTTCGTTAAGATAACTTTTCTATATTGTAATTTATTAGTAAGATAAATAATATTTATATTGTAACTCGAATCACATTGATGACAATTATTTCAGAGATATAGACACAACTTTATAATTCCTCTCTGGTAGGTGGGAGGTTTGTGGAATGGCATACGGATTTTCCAAAAGCAAAAGTTTTGGAGAAATTCAATTCAATTTGTATTTATTACAAACTTCCATTCGATTTCCATTGTTTCCATTGGGAGCTACCGATTCACTCCTCAATGCAGCGCGTTCAACAATTTTTTGCGCTTGCTCTGTGACGGTGATGGAAAGCTAAACAATGGAGTACGTTCATAAATTCCTTTATTAAAAGGATAACGCTGTTATGTTTGCATACATGACTTGGTTTATAAAAAGAAATGTAAACAAAATTAATCTGATATCAACAAACCATCTGAACCATTATATCTCCATCTCGCATCTTCACCAAATATATATAAGTACGAGTATAAAGTTCTAAATATTACATGTGACACTAATGACAGTTAATGTAAATAAACAGACGTGGTATTGAACTCGAATTGATCTATATGTTCAAATTTAAGATAGTACAGTTGCAATGTAAACGTAATGTAAATATTAAGAGCACATATTGACGAATCGAAAAGCAAAAACGCTTTCTTACGTAAAGTAAAAAGAAGTTGATGACGGAAAAAAGGGTTCGGGAGCAAACGAGAACTTGTAACAACTTGGAAAGCAGTCATAAAGAAGAAGTTTAATTAGCGTTCGTGTACTGCACGGCTAAAAAGGCTTCGGGTTCAATGCCATTAAAATGAACGACAATGGCGTCTCATTCCACGGGTCGCCGCAGCTTTTCGCGAAGGAGCGCGGGAGCGCAGCGAGCAGGGGTACGCGGCGGGGGCGCCCGTCCTGCAAGGTGCTTGCCCCGCCTCTCCCCGCACCGCACATACGCGCCTCCCCGCTCCTCCCGGGGCCACCAGGCCTCCCTCCACAACGTTTCGCTCCACCCATGTCCCGCTCCCTGCACTGCTCCGCCTCACCCCGCCCAACATTGCCCTGCTTCTCTCTGTTCCATCACGCTACCTTTTCTCAGACGTCTCCCTTCCATTCCTCCCCGCCCCACCCCGCCACACTCTTTCCCACCCCGCCCCACATCACCCCACCCCACCTCACCCCGCCCCTACCCCGCAACACACTGCCCCATTCCGCCATCCCCGCCCCACCCAACCCCACCCCCGCCTCACCTCGTTTCAAGCCCGTCCAACTCCGCCCCCTTCACAACGACTCCCACCATACCGCCCAGCTGCACCAGCCATGCTCCACCTAGTTCTGTACCACCTTACCATGCTTTTTTCCATCCCACCCTGCTGCCTCACCCCGCTCCAGCCCCGCTCCATCCCGCTCCGCTTCACCCCGCCCCGCTCCACCCCGCCTCGCTCCACCCCACCCCGCTCCATCCCGCCCCGTTCCATCCCGCTCCGCTCCAAACCTGCCCCGGTCCTGCCCGCCCCGCTTCACCCTGCCCCGCTCCACCCCGCCCCGCTCCGCTCCACCCCGCCCCGCTCCACCCCGCCCCGCTCCACCGCGCCCCGCTCCACCGCGCCCCGCTCCACCGCGCCCCGCTCCACCCCGCCTCGCTCCACCCCGCCCCGCTCCACCCCGCCCCTCTCCATCCCGCTCCGTGCCACCCCGCCCCGCTCCACCCTGACCCGCTCCACCCCGCCCCGCTCCACCCCGCCCCGCTCCACCCCGCCCCGCTCCACCCAGCCCCTCTCCATCCCGCTCCACCCAGCCCCTCTCCATCCCGCTCCGTTCCACCCCGTCCCGCTCCACCCTGCCCCGCTACATCACGCTCCGCTCCACCCCGCCCCGCTCCACCGCGCCCCGCTCCACCTCGCCCCTGCTCACAGTCCTCGCAAGTGGGACAAGCGAGGCGATGGCGGAAGTGTGAAAACTGAAAAGAGATGTGGACGGAGGCTGCATTGTGTAGAGAAGGGCTGACGGAATACGAGCAGGTAGGTAGTGAATGCCAACTTCAGGGCGACCCTAAACCGACGCCTTTAAACATATGACACTGCTGTGTTAGTCCCGCGCGATTCAGGTGGAATTGGAATGGTAATACCGCAGCAGGTAAACCCGGAATTCGTTTTCCACTCTGTCACCCTTCCCTACGTTATTACGACCTTCCCTGTAGACTAAACTCACAATCTTCATTAACACTTCATTATTTCATAATTTTTTCAATTAATTTAATAAATGTTGAAGGGTAGATTCTTCAAAGAAAGAAGAAGTACTATAGAAATATACCAAGAAAAAATATTTTTATAACAAGTGTAGAAATATAAATTTTTAATTACGGTTTTCTATTAAATTGGTTGTACATTTCTCCAACAAACGAAACACACAAAATATCTTATTGTCTAAAATCATTATATCTTATATATCATATCTTATTGTCTAAGATAAAACATTCAACCGTAATGTAATATACACATATATCATCAGTATTCATCGCTTCCCTGACCTCACAACCTCTTGTACTTCGTTCCTTCTTTCTCGAGTTCCCTCTTTAAGTTGCCGGCCTATACGTTCGACAGAAAACCCACAGCCACGAACGCCTGTTTGCACTTTACATAAAGGCAAGAATCACGCCAACAGCATCTTTTTTTGCACGAACAGTGACACATCACGATATGGGCTTTGCAACTTTTCATTATTCTTTCTATCTTTTCTTTTTCTTTTTTGAATTCGTCTCTCTTTTTTTGGTTTCGTTTTGGTGCTTTGGGTTTGCGTCTATTTCGTGCCTGGAGGGTTTATGTAAATATTCTCCTTTTCAAGTATTACGCAGTTTTCAACAGCAATATGCGCCAACGATGTCACTGAAAGTAATATTAAATGTTTTCACGAGTTGCAATTTTTTTGAGTAAGGCAATGGTTCTGGCGCAGTAAAAAGCGATTCAAAAGACAAACAGATGCTATTATTTGCGTACAGGTGTGTACGTACAAGTTAGGCGCATGTGCTTTGGATTAATCGCTTCTGCTGTAATGTAAGCAAATATTGTTTCTGCAAAGAGAAGTTACGATATTCGGCCGCTAAAATACATTGCGATATGCATTTCATTACATTAAGCTTACATAACGTAAATATTGTACAAAGAATTAAATATTTACCTTAATGAATTATATATTTTTAAATTACATTAAATAAAAGATACAGTACCATATAAAATAAAATATACGGTAACGATTAAAAATATTTCTTACCTACATTTTATTCAATACTTGTGATATTTAATTTTATTTTCTGTTCAATTAACTGTTTATTCACAATTTGTTCCTTACATGAACATTCGGTGAATGCTATCTTTAACAAACATTAGTAAAGATTTGTCAACAATTCTGTTACAATTAAATGTGTTTTAGCTTTCAACAGTAATTACAAATTTGCAATTATTGTTGCAGAAATTACATAGCGTGTTATCTTTGTTTCAAGTTATACATGGTTTATGTAATTTTAAATCTATGGCTGAGATGTAGGTGGTGGTTTTGATTTAATCATCTGATAACTTTAGTGTTGCCCAGTATATTCACAGTAAGATCATTTGGGTGATTTTCGAGACTTGTTCATATCTTCTGTTACATTCTGCGATGACCTCATGGATGGTTGGAATCTGCAAATCCGAATATTTTATTTGTATGCATACTTGGCATAGTCATGTACTTGTGTAGTACCATATAACATATAACTTATACAGGTGGTTCGTAATATTTACAAACATCTAGGAATGTGGAGTGGTTGACAATGAACACTTTTAGCAATGAACATTTAGTAAGAAATTCTATAAAACGGAGTTATATGCATTAATAAATGTGGCATTTGTCCCTGATAGTCAGACAACCTCCTATGTTGTACAAACTAGGAAAATACGCTGCGTTGCCGGGACGATCTCCGTAATTTATTCTGCCCCCTACGTCACATGCAGTTTTTACTGTTTTTTGACTGAATAAATCTGAATCTGAATCTGAATCTAATTAATCCTTCTGAAAGAGGAAAATGGTCAAATTAATATTAATCACGCGCGTATTGCTATGTTTAAGATTATTATTTACGATGCTATCGGTTCAAATTTTAATACAAAACTATAATTTTCTTTCATTTTAATTTACTGTACATTGATATTAAATTAAAAGATTTAACTTACCCACTGCTATTGTACACTAGCGAATCTGGTAGATACCAGTTCTCCCACACAGTTACTGGTCTATATCTCAATATATTAGTAGCCACATGCTCTTAAAGAGAGGCGAAAAATAATGATCGTAGTGGATTTACCAAAATATTATTTAAATTATTTATTTCCGCATTTGTGTTGTATTAATATTTACCAAACTTTGCAAGGTTTCTGCTACAATCCTGAAGAAGGGTCTGTAAATATGTTGTATCTATTCCAACACTACTTTTTGTCGCATCGATGTCGGTTGCATGCCATTAAATTCACTATTATTAGTGTAAATGTTCGACAGGTTACGTTCTGAGACAGTCAAGGAGTTTCCATGTACCCGCCGAACATCTGTGCATTCTGTGCTACCTAAAAATCAGGGACAAATACCACATATGTGTAAATGCATGTAACTCGGTTGTACAAAATGCCCTATAACGTTTCTTGTCAAAAGGTGATAATTTTCTACCACTCTATAGAGAGGTCCTAGACGTTCGTAATATTTATTCTTAGACATCTTGTTTAATGTTTCTGAAAATAAAGGCAAAAACAATAGGGGGTTGAAATGCATTTGGTAATTCTTGGAAATGTATGATCAGCAACCCATTACCAAACAAGTAACGTGCCAAATCTAACTTCACAATATAACTGAATATTTTTATTACGTCACCTATTTATTCAAACATATTTTCCGTGATATTCAGTGGAATATATTTTCTCTTAAAATTGAGGTCCTTTATCGACGTCCTAGCCTAAGTGATTCTCTCCATTCAATATCCGTCCGCAGAAAGAATTCTCTCTCATATCTCCTCCCATGTCACATACCTAGGATTCTTAATCGATTGCCTTCTCCGAAATACCATCTACGCAATAGGCTTCGAAAAACGAAAACCCAACTTTCTCTCTCTTTTACAGTTCTTAGCGATTCCTTAGTTCTTATTAATTCCTGTATCTCAGGACACACGCGTGGTCCGAGTCGGCCTATTTGCAATATAATGATATTAATAATATTGTAGCACAATAAGCAATTACACTGCACATGATGTACAGCAATGGGCATTTAATTGTGATGCATAAACGATGCATGTAAAGCATGTAGTGCATGTGCTGCGTTAAATCATAGCCGCGATATTAAAATAACGGCCATTGCAGTGTAGCCAGAAATTGCCCGGCCAGCCGCTTGCATGCAAACTTCCCGGGCACTATACAGCGCGCGAAGCGGGGCGCGACGCAAGCGGCTGGTGGCGGGAGGTGGAGGGGGGGGAGTGTCAGCGCCCAACGCAATTAGTGGGTGAGCGGCTCGCTTAGCAGACGCCCCGCCGCACACCCGCCGCGCCACGCCCCGCCGCGCCCCGTCGGCGCCCCGCCGTGTCCCGCCGCGCAACATTTCGCCCCCGCCCCCTCCCATCGCCGTCCCTCTCCACACCCGCTCTTCTTGCTCTTCACCGCCCCTCCCGCCCTCCTCGCCCCGCCCCGCCCCTCACCCCCCTCTCGCCCCTCCCTGCCCCTTCCCGCCCCTCACTGCCCCTCACCGCCCCGCACCGCCCTTTCCTGCCCCTTCCCGCCACTTCCCGCCCCTCCCAGCCCCTCGCAGCCCCTCCCCACCCCTCCCCAACCATCCCCACTCTTCCCCTATTCTCCCCATCCCTCACCGCCCCTCCCCATCCCTCCCCGCCTCTCCCGCCCCGCCCCTACCGCCCCTCCCCGCCCCTTCCGGACCCTCACCGCCCCTCCCCACCCCTCCCCACTCCTCCCCGACCCTCCCCACCCCTCCCCACTCCTCCCCGACCCTCCCCACTCTTCCCCGACCCTCCCCACCCCCCGATCCTCCCCACCCCTCCCCCTCCCCTGCCTCCGCGCCCTTTTCCGCCCCTCCCCGCCCCTCCCCGCCCCTCCCCGCCCCTCCCCGCCCCTCCCCGCCCCTCCCCGCCCCTCCCCGCCCCTCCCCGCCCCTCACCGCCCCTTCCCGCCCCTTCCCGCCCCTTCCCGCCCCTTCCCGCCCCTCCCCGCCCCTCCCCGCCCCTTCCCGCCCCTTCCCGCCCTCCCCGCCCCTCCCCGATCCTCCCCGCCCCTCCCCCTCCCCGCCCCTCCCCGCCCCTCCCCCTCCCCGCCCCTCCCCGCCCTTTACCGCCCCTTCCCGCCGCTCCCTTCCCCGCCCACTGGCTCTCCCCGCGCCACCACCCGCCCGGGAGATTTACGATGCGCCGCCTCGGGGGAGCTAGGCACCGGCCACGCGAGGGAGGAGCTGGTGGTGGGGTGAGGAGGCAGAGACAGGAGCAGCTCCAGAGGGAGCATTATGCCATGACCCGCGTCTCCCCTTTTAAAAAATGGAGTTTTAAAATACTTAAAATTTGTACATTATGTGCGTGAAATTATTATTTTTTTATTTTCGTGCGATCAAGATCGGGGGTTGTTTTTTCTTTTCGGCAAACGTCTAGACCGTCCGAGAAACAATCATTTTGATCACATTTCTTCAACAATTATATAAAAATGCTTATATTACGAATTATTTGTTTCTTCTCTGGTAGCTAGGCGACGTAAGAGCCCAAGCTGGAATTCCGAAATTTGTAAAGTAACTCTTCTGCCTGTGTCTCACTAAATGTCGGATTTACTGTTTTTAAATTTAATGTCGTGAGCATCATGATATGTCACTGTCATTAGATAATTATATGCAACACAAGTGCCGAAACTAGAAGAAAGTAATTGTAGGGCACAGAAGATTTTGAAATTTAATATAATATATTGATATGCTAGGATTGCTAACTTTTGATATGTATAATATAAAAATTTGATACCTTCATATATGTATTTTTATTTCTTTTACTTTGCACATTGAAATCCAATGTCGCGATCATAATACTACTAGTATCAATAACAACAACAACAACAACAACAACAACAACAATAATAATAATAATAATAATAATAATAATAATAATAATAATAATTATTATTATTATTATTATTATTATTATTATTATTATTATTATTATTATTATTATTATTATTATTATTGTTATTATTATTATTATTATTAGCCGATCAGATGGCCGAGATCGCTAAAGCAGTAGTGCCGGAGTGGTTTCGGACCAGAAGATCGCGGGTTCGAGTCCCGCCTCGGGCATGGGTGTATGTGTGTATTTGTGTATGTCTGTATGTGTTGTCCTTTCACCCCCATTATCATCATATCATCATTTCATCTTCCATACCCCCAGGGCTAACAACCGTTGGGGATAAAAATCGGATCCAGCTAAAACGCTGGTTCCCCCCAAAAATTGTCGCAAGCACCTGCCACCGTGATAATAAATAAAAACTGAGCCACGGTAAATGCAGGATGCTTGCATGCGTGGTCCTAGTTGGCCGATTAACGAAAAAAAATTATTATTATTATTATTATTATTATTATTATTATTATTATTATTATTATTATTATTATTATTATTATTATTATTATTATTATTATGTATTAGATAATGCACGTCCTGTCATCTGAAAAGTATTGAATGTAAAAAATTACTACTTATCAGAAGTTTCAATTAATTGATTCAAAAATTTAGTTCAGTTGTCACCATCATATCCAATAGTTTATAGGTCGGATTTAGAACTTTCCAAAGCGGCATGGCATTCGTAAAGTAATTGTACGTATCACCTTTGCAGCAACCACCAAATGACGCTAACGAGGGAGACCGACTCTTTCGCATTCGATACTTCGCAGTCGACGCGACGTGAGAATCGAGCGTGAAGAGGGTGCGGCGACGGAAACACAATTACAGGAAATGCGAGCACTCCGAGACCACACCGTCCACCAGAAATTCCGCCCGACGCGATGCGTACTCGAGAGGCGGGCGGCTGGCGCGTTGGACGCCAGTGAGCGGAAGCGCCGGTGAAGGATGAGGCGGAAGCGGAGGCAGCGGCCGCCCCGGGGCGGGACACCACGCGGGGCGACGCGGGGCGGCGACGCGGGGCGGCGACGCGGGGCGGCGACGCGGGGCGGCGACGCGGGGCGGCGACGCGGGGCGGCGAAGCGGGGCGGCGAAGCGGGGCGGCAACGCGGGGCGGCGACGCGGGGCGGCCACGCGGGGCGGCCACGCGGGGCGGCCACGCGGGGCGACGCGGGGCGACGCGGGAAGCTCAGCGCATCAATTGATGTCGCTGCTGTGCCTCTGACCGGAAGGTCATAGAGGGTCGAGTCCCGACGGTTTGTAGCATTTTCGGCATCAGCTAGAGCGCTAGGGCGAATTCAGGGGGCCGCCTGCTCTGACTGGTGGTTTAGCGTGGTTTCTCCGACCAGCTCCAGGCGAATGCTGAAACAGTTCCTTAAGAAACGAGTCACGGACCGCACACCTTGTTTTCTTCCCTTTATTGTCCTTACTTTCACACACACACCCACACACACTCACATGAATTACATTAGCACACATGTCGAGAGACCAGTCGGGAGATTAGAGGCTCAGGCGGTGTCCCGCTGGTGAGAGATGTCTGGTTGGGGAAAACCCCGCTAGCCGATGTCTCGGTCGACACTGGATCTCACCTTCAAGCCACCTCCCGCGATAACAATATGCACTACACTTACGGGTCCGATGACCATATGAGATGACGCGCTCGGAAACACTACACATCAATCAATCATTCAATCAATCAGCGGCGGAGGCGGCTGTGGCGCAGCAGGCGAGAGCGAGTTCCGAAGCACCCTCCGCTTGCAGATGACATTAACATTTTTATATATAACTTTTTGAATCTCATTGATTTAGCATTATTTTATTATGGTTCTACTATTTCTACTTATCGCAATGGTTATCTCCTAGGTAGGGAATATCTCCAACAAGATGTAAACATTCTAATGACATGGTTTACCGATTTGAAAATTAAACTCAACCATCATAAATTTCCAAACAAAAACATTTTCATTAAACAGAACTCTCCCCAAATACCATTAATTCCAAATAATTAGCGTATTAAATCAATATCAAATGATTCTTCTGTTCAATATATTGTCTTAGAATCAACAACTAGTTTAATCTGGAAAATCTTGACATTAGTTCCTAATGAAACCTTCATTAAAAATATTAAATCGCGACGGAGCCGGCGGGGTGAGAAACCAGGGCGACGCGCCGCAAGGGGAGAAGTTGTGAAGGAAGGGGTGGGGGCGGGGCATCTGCGGGCAGAAGCTTAGGCCAAAGGGGCGGTGGCGGCTGCGGTCAGGGCGGGTGGCCGGGAGCCGGAGGCGGAGGCGACGGCGGCGCGCTCGCCCGCAGACGGCGACTAACGCCACCTTTATAGGACGTTAAATTGACAAGTGAGCGGCGAGCGGACGGGCAGATGGGACGGGGCTGAATCGCGATGCAACGTCGAGGCGAGGTGCGGCGACGGGAGCTGCACGGCGCGGCGCGGTGGCGGCCGGGAGAGCGATGGACAACCTGTGGCTGCCAACGTCCATTAGCGCCCCCTCCCCCCCCCACCGCCGCTCACCGTTAATATTTATTGCAGTTATTTTGTAGCGTTTGCAACATTACGTGGACGGCCAAGTTTTATCTGTACGGACAACCTTCTGAAATAATGGCCGTTTTAATTACCTGTTTTTAATAAGAGGACTTTCGAAAATAGGACAGAAAAAGTCGTCTTTGCGCTAAATATTTTAAAATTGTATTTTAATTGCTTCTGAATCCGAGTAGTTTTATAAATCTCAATTATTCAATTTCATTTTAATTAATTCAGATATATCTATTCGACTGTTGATTTAATTGTTTAATATTCTGTGAACATAAATAGTTCGTGACTACGAGTCGTATTCATAAACGAGTATTTTCTGGTAAGTTGCACCGAATCATTTAACATGTGGATTTTTCCATAATATTTGAGTACAAGTATCTCGGTATTGCTGTTCAAGCTATCTACGCCATGACACATTACGCAACCAGCAGCACCTTAAAGTATTAACAGTGTCTGCTCGTGCGATTGTTAAATAACGCTCGGGAGAGGCAGGTACAGAGGGAGGCAGACATTGACGTAGAGAGAGAAACACGGGAGAACGGAGAGAGAGATGGGAAGAGAGACGGTGAGACACGGATATACGGAGAGCAAGGGACAGAACAGGAGAAAGAAAGAGAGAGGGTAGGAGATAGAGATGGAGGGCAGACGTCCTGCTCTTCATCCTCTTTTTCCTTTCCTCTTCCTCTCTCTCTCCGTCTCTCTCTCTCTCTCTCTCTCTCTCTCTCCCTCTCCGCCTGTCTTCGCCTCTCTCCGTCTCTCTCCGGCTTTATCCGTCTCTTTCCATCTCTCTCCGTCTTTCTCCGTCTCTCTCGTCGTTTCTTTCTCCGTCTCTCTCCGCTTTTCCGTCTCTCTCCACCTCTCTCTTTCCGTCTCTCTCTCCGTCTTTCTCTCTCCGTTTTTCTCTCTCTTCTTCTCTCTCTGCCCCTGTCTCTTTGTCTTTGTCTCTGTCTCTGTGTGTGTGTGTCTCTCTCTCTCTCTCTCTCTCTCTTTCCCTTTCTCCTCTCTCCATCCCATATATAGATATATAGAGAAAGTTATTAAAAGGACATTGACGTAGAGAGAGAAACACGGGAGAACGGAGAGAGAGATGGGAAGAGAGACGGTGAGACACGGATATACGGAGAGCAAGGGACAGAACAGGAGAAAGAAAGAGAGAGGGTAGGAGATAGAGATGGAGGGCAGACGTCCTGCTCTTCATCCTCTTTTTCCTTTCCTCTTCCTCTCTCTCTCCGTCTCTCTCTCTCTCTCTCTCTCTCCCTCTCCGCCTGTCTTCGCCTCTCTCCGTCTCTCTCCGGCTTTATCCGTCTCTTTCCATCTCTCTCCGTCTTTCTCCGTCTCTCTCGTCGTTTCTTTCTCCGTCTCTCTCCGCTTTTCCGTCTCTCTCCACCTCTCTCTTTCCGTCTCTCTCTCCGTCTTTCTCTCTCCGTTTTTCTCTCTCTTCTTCTCTCTCTGCCCCTGTCTCTTTGTCTTTGTCTCTGTCTCTGTGTGTGTGTGTCTCTCTCTCTCTCTCTCTTTCCCTTTCTCCTCTCTCCATCCCATATATAGATATATAGAGAAAGTTATTAAAATAGTAATATATTTTTATTAATATTATTATTATGAACGATCTCGATATTGGGTTTCTTGCTGCAAACTTCATCAACAGAAATAAATAATATTATTTAAACTTTATCCAAATTTGTATTATCATGTCAAAATTTAACAAATTCAAATCAAAATATTATTTCTAATTTTTAAATATTCAACGCACTAACATTATTAGTTTAGAATTGTTTAGACTTTGGCGTTCCATGTAATAGTTTAATGGGATTGCTGATAATAAGATGGTAACAATAGTAGTTCCTCAGAATAATATTTGTCCTCATAGTAATACATAACTCATGAAAGCGGTAGCGATTACTACAAATACATCTTGAAGGTTATAATATTATTTTTTAAAGGAAATGCGACACGTGTAAAATAAAATTGTGTCACAGAAGGAAGACTTACTTAACACATTTCAAAATTCCAACTTCAGTTCCTACATCGGCTCCCAGATGAAACATCTAAGTAGCTTTTTTAAATCCTAATTAAGTATCAATATGTCTAAGAAATATTGATTCCTATAAAAGAACGTAGGCCATATTACAGCACTTTCTTACCATGTTAAATTGTCGAGCGAGCTGTAGGCGCGCCGGCAAGCGCAAGAACAGATAGTCAATACGATGATAGACGACACTCGGTGCAGCCCCGAAGGCCGAGAGATAAATGGAAACTGAACAACCTGTGGCTACTCGCCCTTGCTGGCCGTCCCGTTTCTTGTAAACAAAACATTGGAAGCAAGTGTGGAATGAATCAGGCACCACTGTACAAGTGTGGGCCTATTTGTACCGAGGAAGTTGAGGTATTTATCTTATATTTAGAAGAATGTCTGAAGTATTAACGAATTGGCAAATATAATTATTACTCATGTTTCCTGAATAAATTGAAGATTCACTATATTTCGAAGCTAAAGGAAGTTTCTCAATTCATTCCCTATTACTCTTCATTAATTGTTTATTCTCTTCAGGAGTGAGGATGTAAGGGGAAGCATATATCTTCGTGGTGCCAACAGGGTACGCTTGGCCGGTTGGAGCCAGTCACTTTTTAAGTAACACATCATGTCCTTGTTACAGATATTTATTTGTAAATACAATGACAAATCTAGTTAAAATTATGGGAATAGTAAATTTTCAGTTTTGAGGTGACACATTGATTAATCAAATCCATCCAGTCGATACCTAAATCTCAGATCTGTATTTTACCGAATTTATAGAATAACTGACCGAACATTTCTAGATCGCTTTTCGTTTCCTTTCAACGGGCATTTACAATGTAAGTAAGTGATAAGTGGAACAAGGCACATTGCTTCTTGCAACAGAATCCACCATCAGACCTAACCAAGATTGTATGCGAATTCTTGGATAACATATCGTAGAGTTCGGTCATAACCACTTTTCGCCAGATTTGGTTACACGCGAATTCTACTTATTCCCGAAATTAAATATTGACCGTAAAAGGAAATAATTTTCAGCACAATATCAGACATTCAGAAGACTTCAGTTACTATTTTTGTAAATGGTCCGGAGAATGATTTTCATGCGTGTTTCTAAAACGTTTGTTTGATTTGTACTTGTCTCATAATGAAACTATTTCAAATAGTCTTGAGACGGTCAATTCGCAACCCATTGTAGTACTTTACTTATTAGTCACATTCATAACATGCAATCTGCAGCACTTTTATTGATGACTTAAATTACTTTTTGACGTGTCCATGCGGAGCCATTTTGAATTGGCGCGCACGTGACTCAGCGGCGTGCTTTTCTTTATGCGCTGTTTTTGGCGCAAGCAGCCACCACAACGACAGGCGTTCGGCGAATCTGGGGTGTGACGTGGCAGCCCACATTTCAGAAGACCGCAAGCCTCAGGGAGAGCAATCGGAACAGTGTTGCCAGATGTACCGCATTTCCGCATTTTCAACATTCAATCTACAACCCACATGGCTCAAATACGGATAGCGGATTGAACGTAGAAAATGCGGAAATGCTGTACCTCTGGCAACACCGCCACACTGATACACATTCTTACTGCCCAGCTTCCGCAAAAATCCGCATCGCGGCTCTTCAGATTCCGCATTTGGGCAATCTAGCTCTGGCAACACTGGTCGGAAGTCACCAGTCGAGTCTCGAGTCCAGCCCTGCTGCCAAGTGAGTGTCCGAGAGTCAGACAAGTGCGAGTCGCCGGATCGAGAGTAGGGATGCGTCACCGATGTTGATGTTTTCAAAACATCGATGTTTTTGTAGGAACATTGTGTGCACTTTTTCTTAAATTCTGGGATCCCTACCCATATTCAAGTTAAATTCTGAGTACAGATGAAAATTTTTGGCGAGAATTGATAAAAAAATATTCGCTTCGGTGTAATAAAAACCATTTGCAAAGGTCAATCAGCTATGTATTTCAACTATTATTCCCCATCGCGACCTTCGTGAAGGAATATATATCTGCCGCGAAAACATGGAGAGCGATAATTTAAATAACTATATTTCGCATTGAACTCTAGAAGGCTTGCGCAGGAAGTGAAGTTACATGTATGTCCAGAAGCAAAACAATTGACATTCTTAGCTCTCGCTCAAAGAATCAGGGAAATTGGAGGAAAACACTGAACTTGCATCGGCACATGTAACACAAACACTTTCTTCTTAATCTATTTCAAATTTCCTCAGCCCGTTTTGGCAGGAAAGCATAAAAACAACGAAGTGCAGCAAGCAACTTACAGTTACTAATTAATATAAGTAACGTTAATATAATTAGTACTAATACAACGTAATCGTAGTATTAATATAACGTAATAGAAGTATTAATGTAAGTAACGTTATAATAATAAGTAACGTTAAAAATATTTTTGGCATGCAATGCAGACCATTCTATCGTGACCATAAAATGTCTACCCCAAAAATAAGCATATTGGGCTTCACTCACATCATTCTTATTGATATTTTGATATCCATTGCTTCGTTCATTTATCGAATTGGAATGTAAAAAACGCAATACAATTCCGTTGCTGTTCTTTTTTTTATTTCGAGAACGTAAACAAACGCGCGACTACGCCCGCTCGCGCGGTGCGCAAAAGCGCAGTGAATAACGTGCGTAGGCTGCGCGACGAGCCGCGTGAGGGAAGCGACGGCCAACCTGTGGCTACCTGCGGCCGGCGCGGATCCCGTTTCACTCAGTCAACACTCGTAGCGATTACCGGACGAGCGGCGGGCGAGAATTATTTACCGGACGAGCGCGAGCGGAGCGGGCCGGCGTGGCGGAGCGGAGCAAGGTGGGCGGGGGCCGGGGCTGGCGGCCGGTTGGGCGTTGCGGGCGGGCGAGACGGCGGGGCGGGCGGGCAGGCGGACGGGGTGAGCGGAGCGGGCGAGCGGGGCGGGGCGGGACGGAGCCGGCGGGCGGGGCGTGGCGAGGCGGGACGGGGTAGACAGGGTGGGCGGGCGGGCGGGGCGAGGCGGGGTGGGCGGGGGCCGGGGCTGGCGGCCGGTTGGGCATTGCGGGCGGGCGAGACGGCGGGGCGGGCGGGCTAAAGGGGGGGCCGGGCGGACGGGACGGACGGGGCGGACGGGGTGAGCGGAGCGGGCGAGCGGGGTGGGGCGGGACGGAGCCGGCGGGCGGGGCGTGTCGAGGCGGGACGGGGTAGACAGGGTGGGCGGGCGGGCGGGGCGAGGCGGGGCGGGGCGGGGCGGGCGATCGGGCGGCGTACTCGTCCGCTGCGAATGGAGCCCTCGCTTGAGGGGCTCGGCGGCGCGCCACCAACACACACGGCCCCACCGCGGGAGGCGGCTCACAGCGTCAACGGATGGCACTGAACTGACTGACGCGCTGACTTGGAGGTCCTAGAATTCGAGTCTCAACGGTGGTAGGGTTTTCGACACTAGCTAATTAGCTAAGTCGAGTTACATCGCTGTCTGGAGGAGAATTCGAGCGACCGGCTACGCTGCCACGGTAGTTTTCCGTGGTTTCTCCGATCAACACCAGGCGAATGCCGGAGCAGTGCCCTAACAAGCGGGCCATGGATCATGCGCGATCTTTCCTTCCTCTTCTTCATTGTATCCTCACCGCTTGCTTACACACACTTACGCTTAAGTGCCCAACACAATCAAACTTGTCTGGAGACCAGTCGGGAGCTGACAGTGTCCCGGCTGGGGTGGTGCCGCGCTGGTGGGAGATACCTGGTTCGGGAAAAGCCTCGTAAGCCGACGTAGGTCGGAGCCGGAATTCACCATCTAGCGGGGGAGGAATACCGCCACCACATCACGGAAAAGTCATGTACTATACTTATGGGACTAATGACCTGATCAGTTGACGCGCCCGGAATCACTAATCCATTAATCATACGATCCGACTCAGCCACGTTTGCACTTCTCTGCGTTCGCCCTGTGGTCTGTTTCGCACATTCACGGATTCATTCGTCTTAAAACCAAAGTTCTTGAAACCTTGATTGATAGGTGAATCCGGATGCGTCAACTTCTAAGGTCATTAGTCCCGTAAGTGTAGTGCACACCACGTTTTTTTTCTCGGTAGGTGGCGGTGATCGTTCCCGCTCGATGGCGGCGATCCGGCGCCAACCTACCGTTGGCTAGCGGATTTTCCCCAACCAGGTATCTCCCACCAGGGGGATCCCCTCCCCCAACCATCACATACTTTAAGCTCCCGACATGTGTGGTAGTGTAGTGCGTGTATGTTATGGTGGGTGAAAGTAAGGTGTTAAGATAGAACAGAGAGGAGCAAGGAGAGATCTCGCGCGGTCCGTGGCCTGTTTGTTAGGGTACTGCTCCAGCATTCATCTGGTGTTGTTCGGAGAAACCACTGAAAACTACTGATCAGAGCAGCCGTCCGCTATAGTTCTCCCCCGGACAGCAACTAATTTGACCTAGCTAACTAGTGTTATAAATCCTGCCAGCCTTGGGACTCGAACCTAAAAATCTCCCGGTCAGGCTCTGCAGTTGCATCAATTGGCGCACTGAACTATGAGGGAGTTTGTGCACGCAATAGGGGACGGCACTACTGTTCTTCTGCGCATGCGCAGATGCACTAAAGTGGGGCGAAACTTGAACTGCGCCGATCAATAGTGCTTAAACGATCGAGGTGGCACAAACTTCCTATTAAGCTGCTTTGAAACTTCGATTTATCGACACATGATTGTGAATTGTGGCATGTATTGCTCGAAAAAGTATGATTAGGTGAGGTTCAATGAAGGGTTTAACGATTTTTTTAATAAAGAATTTGATAAGGAGCGCATTTAGACGACCGAAAGGTTGTGTAGTATGTGCACTTACATGTATACACAGTATTTGATTGTAAAATTCTCTATTCCAGCATTGCATCTTGCTACTTAGTTACCTTATTCACTAACGTTTAAGTGAATTTAACCTTTTATAATTTCCGTATGTAAATGATTATCTAAAATATCAGGAGAGAAAGGAACCTCTTTGTAACCTGACTAATTTGTATGTCATTACTGTAAAGTAGTATCACGTCCAGGCGTGAAGAATGTCTGCGGTGCGTCAGGTATTTGAGAGGTGATAGATGAAGCTCGGTCTTTTAATGCTTAGCGTTAGTGGCTTTCGTCTTCCCTTGAGTCATTCCTGTGTGATGGAGCAGTCATGTGTCAGTTTACACAGGGGTGTGGAAAATCTATCAGAGTCTGGGAATCATGTTCCTTCATAAATATCAGTTGTTTTTTTATTTTTTTTATTTTAATGAGGTAAAATGCTTTTGGGATTTGTAAGAAACTTATTTTTTTTTATTTTTTGTTAGGTGATTTATTCTTTTTATTCTATAAATAACTAAAATTATAGTCAACAGACTGACAAAAAATGTGGCATTATGAAACAACATATTAAATCGTGGAATTCATTGTCCAAATGCTTGATAAAATATTGTGCTTCCAGTGACTAACAATGTAGTATTTTTATTATTCATGGGATTATTAACATAAATATATCACTAATTTTATTGGATTTGGTATGACAATTAAAATGGCGGGAAAGCCGTTGGTTATATGTGGAATGTTATCTATGTTTTCATAGCTAATCTTTGTAGGAATCTAGCTTAAGGGCCAATTCTTTCCGGAAAGTAAGAATAGAAATTACATAAAATAGAAATCACTTTAGCAAGGAGCGAGATTTTTTGGAGAAGCTTCAATGTTTTATATTAAACTTTTTCTCCGTAATTTTGCAGCAGATATCAAATCAATTGTGTCATTATTCACTACTTAAAAATATGCATCTAAAAAATTTAAAACAATTGAAAAATCGTTAGTGAAACTGTCACTGAGACACACTCTTCCTTGTCTTGGTGGAACAGGAAAATGTAGGATATAGTAATTGCTACGTGAATAGCTGAACATATGCCAATCAAGATCAAAAGATAGAGAAGAAACCTCACACTTTTGTGTTGTCTACATTCCTTTCGTACAGCGCTTGGCTGAATGTCGATTACCTAACCAGTTGTATCTTTGTTTTTTTCACTTATTAGGTTTGTGACTACACAGAATCGCGGTGTAATGCAACCATAAAAGTTTACGAGAAAACAGAGGACACACAAGCGTGAGGCATTCGCTATATCAACGTTTGCGATTATATAACGAATTCTGACGTATGGTCTGATCTCGCAACTATTACCAGTTCTGGAACGACTTAAGTATACATTTCTCTTCTCTTTTCGTAAACGTAATTTCTGTACGACTTCAGAAATGTCTGTGGTGTGTTTTTCCTTCGATAATTCCTTCTCACTTTATTTGAGTTCAAATAGTATTTTTAAATACATTGTACAGATGCACTGTCGCTTGCTTGCAAAGCTGGGCATAAACAATTCAGATTTCCCTTGCACTGATTTTTGCATTCCCTTTGCATTGATTTTGCTCGTTTTCAGAAAAAAATAATATTAGTTATCTACATCAGAAAATGACGCCAAGTGAAAAAAACGTATCTTTCGCCTAATGAGACATAGCATCATCATTGACATGTTTTGAAGAATTGACAGCACAATGGTTTTTGTTACCGCATGGTCTTTCAGTACAAATATTTCGATACGAATGAAGAGAAGGATAAGAGCGAGGAAGAAAAGTCTCAAAGTACGTAATGTCCTTAATTAAGTATTCTTGAATATTTTTTAGATATTACGAAAAAAACTGTTTATTAACTCACCAAAACCATTTTCAATTAATGACATAACATACATGTTAACATTATCAAATTTAATTGTCAGTAGTATGTCTTTGATTTGAACAATCCTTGCAGATTCTAGAAAATAAAGGATATTTCCCGAGGGAAAGAATTGTCCTGATTAAAAGAAGAAAATATTCAATATACAAATAAGTAAATATCACTGGACATCTTGGGGGGGAAAAGTGTGCGTGAGGGGTGAGGCTGGAAAGAAAGATTACGCCCGGACCGTGGCCTGTTTGGTAGAGCACAGCCCCGGCATTCGCCTCGTATTCATCCGAGAAACCATTGCAAACTACTGATCAGAGGAGCCGACCGCTAGAATTCTCCTCCAGAGATCATCTGACTTCATCATCTGACTTGTACGTCGAAAATATATTCCATGTTCACTCTGGCAGTGAACGTCTCAAATAAAGGAAATACATGACTGAGAAGGCTGTGTTGTCGAGCCCTGACTACGAAATCAGAAGTCAAAAACGATTTGTAACGTTGGAACTCACGTGGTTCCAAAGCTGAAAATGCCGAAATACGCAGTTCATTCCAAGAGTCCGCAATGGATAAGTATCCAGAGCCCTAGAATTATAAACAACAATAACTGTCATTAGAGCAAGTGAGTACACGTTGAATGAGGAAACACAGGCATTCTCATAGGCACTCGGCCAGACGTTGAAGCCAATGTCATGTTCCCATATCCAATGGGAGCATATGTCTTCTGTCATATGTTTACATTACAATTTAACGAACTTTTGTTATATATTTTGGTTGCTGTTATATACTCCGAATTTAGTAAAATGTTTGCTTTTTATAATCCAATGATTTTCTAAAAATTTATTTATTTGTTTTGTACATAACCACACGTTGCAGATAAAGTTCATTAAATTTATTTTTTTTATGAAATATCATTATGCGACTCTTGGGTAGAAATGGATAGCGTGCTAATTTTCTGTGAGGCGGTCCCTGGTTCGATTCTAGCTCCGGACAACAGTGAATCTGTTGCTGCCTACTAGAAATGTACTCAGTTTTTATAGCTGCGGAACAAAAGAAATAGTCCAGGCAGGCCCAGAAAACTGGGTACGATGTCATTAATACGGCATGCTTGCCACTTCTCCCTTACCCCCAAAGCAGTGATAATAAATAAATACATAAATAAATAAACAGGGTCTAGGTCTGGGAATACAGCTAGGTGGCAAAAGTCGGATTAATTATGTTTCTGATCTCCCTTTTTAAGCATCCAACAGAAAAAGCTTCATAACTTGGTACTTATGGGGAAGAAATTACTCCCTGAGAAGCAGAAAATAGGTTCAAGATGAAAAATAAATCAATCCCACGACCCAGAGGCTCGCATACAATCCGCAACACCAAGGAACATCGAATTATGACTGTCAACATAGAATTCCCATGACATACTTTGAGGATTCATCTCTCGAGCACACTACATTATATTGAATGGTCAGTGGGTATCTCGGATTCAACGATCGCCAAAGTGATCCAAAGTATCAATTGATGTCACTGCAGAGCCTCTGATCGGAAGGTCTTGGGAACCGTGATAGGATTATAGATACTAGATACATACCTAGATCGAGGTTTAGCGGTCCGCTGCTCTGATCGGTACATTTCCGTGGTTTCTCCGGTCAATACCAGGCGAATGCCGAAGCACCGTCGGATCACATCGCGTTCAATCTCTCCTTGATCTCGAAATCTCGATTCTCCCGAGAATCTCAAATTGTTCCAACTATGTCATTTTCGCTTATCCTGAGAACGATCATTTGAAAGATTGTTTTACAATATGACTCTAAGAACATTTTAGTGACTTGAATAGTTTTTCACTCATTTCTATTTTACGAAATTCTGTATATACTTTTTGGTTTTCCTGGACATTTCAACTATTTTATTGATCGTACATAAAACGATGACTTTTTTTAATACTTTAAAACTATCATTTCCATCAGCTCACGTTATGTCATACTGCTGACATATTTGCGAACCACAGAGTTTCCGCTCGAGAAAGAAAGTAATGTTTATTTATCTTGTTTGGAATTTTTAATTGTGGCAAAACAGCAGAGCACCAAGCAACTAAAAACAACTTTTTTAGTGTGAAAACTAAGCAAAATTGATTTCCTCTTCGTCACCCTCTCTGCTGTTTTCATGATTGCCCTACTCAACATTCCGTACTTATGTTAATGGAGACTTGCATTCCGCCGACCTGGTTGTGTGAAAACATCGTCTTTATTACGGATTCAGTTAAGTATTGTAAACAGTTACGAATTAGTTTTGGCTGAGGCATTCAGAATTCCAGGATTCACAAGCCAAACAGCATTGTACGTTATGCACGAGGGTTTATTGCATTTTCCCTTCCGGAGTTTTCATCTTTTCTCGTGTAAATTCTGGAAGTTCGAATACAATGTAAACGCGTGAAAGGTACCTTGAAGTTTGGTTATAACGAATTATCAAATAGAAAACCCAGAATACGATTTGAGGAGTCAAACATACACGAAGGCTCCGCTTGCCCCAAACGAAAGTTTAGTAATGACGAATTTTTGTCAAACAGAAAACTTGGAATACGGTTTGAGGAAGCAAACATACTCGAGGGCCTCGCTTGCCCCAACAATAAGTTTAGTTATAACGCATTATCAAATGGAAAACTTTGGATACGGTTTGAGGAAGCACACCTACTCGAAGGCCTTGCTTGCGCTAAACGTACTACGCTTGGTTTTAACGACTTTTTGGCAAACACAAAACGCAGGATGCGACTTGAGGAAACAAACATACTCGGGTCCCTGCTTGTCCTAAACGTATATTTGGTCTTAATCAGTGCTTGATTTACAAAATTTTAGGTCCCCGGACGCACCCCAAATTAATTATTAATTTAATAGCCATATTTTAATAGTTATAATATTATAATAATACATTAATAATTATTCCGGAGGAACCGGAACGCCGTTTCCTCGCGTTCTGCTGGAAAATCAAGCCCTGGTTATAACGATTTTTTGTTAACCACAGGTCTCGGAATACGGTTTGAGGAATCAAACATACTCGGGGCTCTGCTTGCCCAAAACGCAAGTTTGGTCATAATCATTGCTTGATTTACAAAATTTTACGTCCCCGGGCGCCCCCCAAATTAATTCTTAATTTAATAGACATAATTTAATAGTTATAATATAATAATAAGTTAATAATTATACCAGAGGTACCGTAACGCCGTTCCGTCGCGTTCTGCCAGAAATCAATCCCTGCTTATAACGAATTTTTGCCAAACACAGGACTCGGAATACGGTTTGAGGAAGCATACTGGGGGCCCTGCTTGCAAACCTAAGTTTGGTTATAATCAGTGGTCCATTTACAAATTTTAGGTCCCGGAGAGCCCCCGAATAGCCATAGTTTAATACTTATAATATAATAAATCAATAATTATTATTCCCGAGATACCGGAACGCCGTTCTGTCGCTATCTGCCAGAAATCAAGCCCTGGTTATAATGATTTCTTGTCACACACTTAGGAATAGTGTTTGAGGAATCAAACATACTCGGGGGCCCTGCTTGCCCAAACGCAAGTGTGGCGGCGCTGCGGAAACGCAGCGAGGCAGACGGCGAGGCGGCGGTGAGTCAGTGGGTCAGCCTCCTCCTCCTCCCCCTCCTCTTCCTTCTCCTCCCCCTCCTCCTCCTGCCGCCCCTCGCGCGCGCGCAGCCCCGCGCCCGCCCCCGCCGGCGCTCCTATCGATCAGCGGCGCTGTGCAGCCCTGGGCGTGCGCGCGCGGGCGCGTGGGCGGGCGCGGTCGCACGGGCGCACCGCCGCCGCCGCCGCCGCCGCCGCCACCACCACCGCCGCCGCCAGTCCGCGAGCACAGAGGCCTTCGCGTCGCGCGCTCGTCCGTTCGCACCCAGCAGCTCCCGCACAGAGCGCCCGCACCGCCGCCGCGCCGGGACATGCTGACAGCGAGCGCCACCTCTCGCACGCCGCTCCCGCTCGCCCGCAGCCGCCCCGCGCACTAGACGACGCCGCCGACGCCGCCCCCTCGGCCAGCGCCGCATCGCCGCCACCCAGCACCCGCCGCCGCCGTCGCCGCCGCTGCAGCCGCAGCCGAGCCGCCAGCCATGTCGGACGAGGAGATCGATGAGTGAGTGCTTATGCCACGCGATCGCCCGCGGTGAGGGGCCGGTGCCGCCCACGGCCCCCGGCGAGCCCAAGTACTGCAAGGGGGCCTTTTCTCGCAAATATCAGTCAGGCTGTGTGGCTCACTGGAGCGCACGCCGCTCACAAACGAAACTCTCCTTAGGATGCTATTATACGCGCACGTTTTCTTGAGACCCGGAATACCTACCCCTGCCCCTTTGCAAGCATTAGTTGAATTAAGAATAAATGATAGCAACGAGCGTTGTAGACAAAATCTGATAAGCAGAAATATACGCGAAATAGAAAGTATTTTGTATCGAAAAAACGAACTACAAATTTGGTACAGAATTCATTTCGTCAAAATAACTCAATTCCCCACTCCTCTCGCAACTAGCAAAGCGAGGACTCAAGAAAACGTGCGCAGATAATTACGTTGTGTGTGACTAACGTGTGTTGCTAGGGAACAAGAAACAAAGCCGACTCCATTTTGGAAACTTCCAGTGTTTTGTTTTTGGTCGTTTAGATAAAGGAAATACCCCCCTCCCCAAACATTACTTCATGGCTCTATTTATGTAGATACTCCTCTCCTTCTTTTCGACGCTTCTATATTTATACAAAAACTAGTTGTGAATTTGTTCTCCTGGCGTCTCCGAATATTCTTCCCTAATCTCACCCACTCTGCGGTTGTTCCGCATTTTCGCCGCAGTTTCTTTGTTCTTTTTTCCTGGCGCGTATTCTTAGCCGAGTGGTGTCGCTCGGAGGCCGCCGCGTCGAGGGCATTCGAAACACGCTCCGCGCGCCGGGATATCGAACTGGAGGGCCGCCCGTGGGGAGCGCGCCTGGTCAATATGCCGCTTCGCAAGGCGCGCGCTGGCGCCGGGGTAGGGTTCGCCCGCCCCGCCCCGCCCCGCCCCTCCTCGCCTCATCCGCCCCCACCCGCACCACCCTCCCCACTAGCCCCTCCCGTCCCCACCCCTCCCCGCTCCGCCCGCCCGCCCCGCTGCCCCGCCCGCCCCGTCCGAACCCCACCCGCCCCTCCCGCCCCGTCGCACGCCCCGCTCCGCCCTCCCCGCCCGCCCCATCCGCCCCGCCCGCCCCGCCCGCCCCGCCCGCCCCGCCCGCCCCGCCCGCCCCGCCTGCCTCGCCCGCATCGCCTCGCCCCGCCCGCCCCGCCTGCCCCGTCCGCCCCACTTCCCTCGCCCCACCCCTCCCTCCGCCCCGCCCTCCCCGCTGCCCTTGCCCCGCCTCGGTCGCGGCGGGGCTTCGTGGCGGCGAGGGTAGGTCCTGCCCGAAACGCTCCCCTCCGACTCTCGCTGGGTTTTCATTTGTAATATCACAACTCTCCCGAAGGTTTTAATGTGTAATGTTGTTATTCAAGATCAAAACTATTGTCGAAATGTTATGTGTGAAAATGAACAGTTCATTATGTAAGACGAAATATTATTAGCAAGGTAGATAGTCGTTCTCAACGCAGACCCGATGGTTTCTGAATAGCCATTCCAATAGCTTTTGGTACGTTGTGCAAAAAAAAAAAAAAAAAAAAAATCAAAATTCAACTCTCGATTATGCCTAACCGCGACAAAAAAAAGTTGAATGGAAATAAATTCTACGAAATGGTATGTAGAATATTTTGCTCCAGAGTAATTTTGTACTTAAATTTGATACTATTATATATCTGGCGACAACACAAGAAAGTGTTAGTTTTTCACGGTTTTCGTTATAACTCATATTGCAACGAATTTTTTTGGCAATCCTCGGATTCATAATGAACTCCCCAATAAATATAAAGGAGCAAAAAATCAATATTACACCATAATTGGTTTTAGCAAACTACGTATTGACGAACTGTCTGATGCAGAATGATACTAGTCCATTTGTTGCGTGTAATCTGAAAGTTTAAAACATATTCGTTTCTTGAAGCTCCCGATCGCATTTTATATTCTCTGTTTACGGAAATTACTCCCTTCGTTTGAAAGAATACAACAGTAAATAAAAACATACTCAACAGTTCCCTTTTATTGTTGAGAATAATATAAATAATTTAAAAGTTTTCATATTAGTTTGTTGAAATACTTCCTGGCCCTTAAAAGGGAACAAATAAAAATAAATGACGGTGTTTTTCCACAGGTATGAATTATAAAACAAAAAAGCTCTTAACATTTTTTATGGATTATAAAAGCATTTCAACATTCAAATAATACGAATACATTTTAATTTTCTCCATCTTTAATCGTTTTATTAAGATATTATTTATTCTAGAAATAATTCAGTCGTGGTAAATTTATTTAATCGTTTGAGTCACGAATATTCACGTCAATGCTATACTTTGAATCCTTACGTTACACACGCGCATGCATTTGTTTTGCTCTTTTCTCTTTGGGGAGCATTATCTAACAATGCTCAAGACAACGCTGCCTTGCAAATTGTTCCTTTTTCGTTCAATTGCATGAGACCATTGTTTGGAGGTATGTTTCCGGTAGGTTCCGTTTACGACAAAACTATATTGGACGTTTTTATGCGAATAATTTACTTGAGAAGTAATATCGACAAGTATTGTGAAACAAGAAATGACCGAACAGTGGGTTACACCTGAAAACATATTGTTAAATATATTTGAAAGCAGTAGAATGCACGCTATCGTCATTGGGCCACTTAACTGTGAGTGAAATTGTCACAATGGCTGACGGAAATAAGATATACGTTACACCCTGGCAACGAACGCATCGTCCCTCGTTTCTTTTCTGCCTTTCCTCTATTATTTTCTGATCGCTTTCAGGTGAAGAAATGCTTACTTCGTCGACATTAATAATCCAGCATAATCGCCTTGAAAATATTTTAAAAAGATATTACAAAGTATTTGGAGTACAATTAGATATTGCATTAAATTTTATTAAATTATTAATCCCTTTTTATTTTTTACGAATCATAACAAATCAAATGAAGAGTTGATTTTAAACTCAGTGTTATTGCATTTTCTCCCTTACCCGGTGTGAAAAGGCAAATAACAAACAGTTAATTTTCTAGCCCATACTGTAGAATTTTATTTAGTTTAGAAATGTCGTCTTGCCAGTTTTCTAGCGTAACTAGCAATTCTTCAACTGCTGTTCCCAAAGATTTAAATAAAAAACTAGCTATTCTTTCATGTTAAAAAAATTAAAACGAAATATGTAATGGTTAAGCCAACAAAATTTCCATCCAGCGCAATTATTTTGCCGATATGCTTTATATTGCAAGATTGAAACTAAACTGCACTACTATAACCTGGAGTGTATTAAATTACGAGAGAATAATAGCTCATTTTAAAGGCAACATTTATATTATAGAAAATGGGCTAATTGTTTCGACTTGGATGCTGTCGATTCTAGAGGAAAATTTCCTGCCCCCACATTACCCTTGCATTCGATCAATCGGTGTCATTACCTTTACTTTGCCGTCTTGGTTGATCGAAGTGCCTAGGAGCGTGTACCGAGACACCACTTCGATTGCGAGTCCTGCCTTGGACATGGTTGTTTGTCCCTTGTCTCTCATGTATGTACTGTCACGGAGGACCTCGCGTTCTGCTGACCACAGGTCAGAGGAGCCCGCAGGTGTGTAGGTGTCTAGTGTACGGACGAATATGCCTACCATCGGGACATTAAGGGTAACCGGATTTCCAGGCTTCCGTGGCCGGAGTCATTGGATACTGGGTTGTCCGGGGTGAGTCACGTCTCAGTCGATCGAGCTGACGATTCGGCCATCGAGTTGTGGCCTTTTTCAGAACTATACTGCTGCAGCAGACACAGTTCTTCCCGGACAGCCAAGAATCATAAAGAGTAGCCGGTTGTCCGCTGGATATAAGTTCTACGAAATAAAACTTTATTTTTCTTTTTTCTCAAATTTTTTTTTTTTCTTTACCTTAAAATATTTGACTTTTCAGTTGTATTCATTCCCTGTACACCCGCGTCTTTGCACTCGCTCTGTTTCGTGGCGCTGCAGCGCCCGTTGGGTGCGTGGCCCGTGCGTGTGCGTGCGTCGCCCCCGCTGCGCGCGCAGGGTCAAGTGCTGGCGCGTTGGACGCGTGCCAGCGGGCGGAGAGGGGTGGCGGTGGCCGCGTCTTGTCCTGCCGCACGCCTGCCCCCGCCTCTAGCACACGGACCTATTTTCGCTCCGCCGTGCTGGCGCGTGCACCCGCGTCTCGTTCATGAAGACGCACGCCCCGCGCGCGCGCCACTCTCGCTTGGGGCCGCGCCAGACGCCGCCGCGCCGCGCCGCGCCGGACAGCTGCTGGCGGACGCCGCGATAACGCCCGTTCGGGAGAGGGATGGAGGGTGGGGTGGAGAGCGGGCAACGACAAAGATTGAAAGCGTTTCTTTTAAGGATGCTTTGTTTACTGTTGTCTCTTCCTCTTTACACAGCTTTTTTCGCATGGTTTTCCTCTTCCGGGTGTGCATTCGCTCTCTCTCTCCTCTCTCTTTCACTCTCTCCCTTTCTCTCTCTCTCCCTTTCTCTCCCTTTCTCTTTCTCCCTTTCTCTCTCCCCCCTTTCTTTCTCTCCCTTTCTCTCTCTCCCTTTCTCTCACCTTTTCTCTCTCTCCCTTTCTCTCACCTTTTCTCTCTCTCCCTTTCTCTCTCTCCCTTTCTCTCTCTTCCTTTCTCTATCCCCCTTTCTCTCTCTCCCTTTCTCTCTCTCCATTTCTCGCTTTATCTCTCCCCCTCTCTGTTTTTTATCTACATTTGTCTGTTTACCTCTTCTTCCCTTGATTCAATGTCTTGAATTCAAGGTCAAAGGAAGATTTTTTGTGAGAGTTTTTGTTAACTATTGCCGCGAAATAAAGTAATAAATCAAATTTTCTGAACTTCATATTAGTTATTGAATTTGTTTGCTTTGTATGCAGATAAAAATGCATCTCTTTAGTTATTTTCTTGTAAATTTTTGAAATTACAACAATAAAATATCTGATTAATATATAAATCCAGGCGCACAAATATCTTTAACTAGTCACGATTACCTGTCACCTATTCTCTTATCATTGGTTTATACCCCTCTATACTCCGCATTAAGGAATGCATTGAGGCATTGAACCATCTGGGAGGATATTGTAACCTCCATTTATGGTGGGTCCCTGGCCATTCTAATGTTAAGGGTAACATTATGGCTGACAAGCTAGCTAAAATGGGCACTAGATCACGCAATGTGATCGAAAGCCCCGGACCCTCTAAAGGTGTTATCAAGTCCACGATTCGAGATTGGTTGGACAAAGAACACTTGAAGAGATGGCGTGAACAAGATGGAAATAGACAGGCCAAAATGGCCTTGGGTAGCGAACTACACCCTGAATGGGCGAAGGAATTCGAACTTATGTCCAGGCGAGATGCAAGGCTGACCGTGAGTCTGCTGACTGGCCATGTGCGCCTGAACTTTCACCTGTCTAAGATGGGCCTGGTGGCATCGCCCTTGTGTCGATGGTGCGATGCTCATCCGGAGGAGGCGCTACATGTCCTATGCCTTTGTTCTGGTCTGAGTGAGCGAAGGCGTGGGGTCTGTGGTGCCTCTACCTTGGATCCTTCTCAGCTGAGAAAAAGGAAACTGTCGGAAATTATCAGAATGTGGAAGGGCATAGTCCCGGCCGAAGTGGAGATCTATTGATCTCCTCTGCCTAGGGTGTCAGAACCGCCGGGCTCTTGGGACCGCCCAAAGGTGGTACCGGGTCGGCTGGGTCGGCATATCAATGATGAGGGAACAAAGGGCTCGCCCAGGTTCACTGGTGTTGTTAACACCCCTCTACCCCTTTATTATTATTATACTCCGCATTAATTTTTATTAAAAATCTAGAACCATGCTGCAATTGAAGAAATATTATAAAAAAATATGGAATTGATATTATTTCTACTCAGAAGTTCGTGTTATCCTTAATTCAAAGAATAATAAAGCCGCCTCTCCGGAGCTGTAGGCCTTCGACTGTTCCCCGACATCTATGGGAGAGTAGTGTATGTATATGTATGTTTTTGTGTATGTGTGTGTAAGAGGGCCGATGGCGACAAGGATGACGATAGAAAGATCGCGCACGGTCCGTGGCTCGATTATGCACAGGCATTTCTTAGATATTGTTCCTAGAAACTATGGAAAACTTCAAATCAGAGCAGCGGCCCCTAAAATTGTCCTGTAACTTGTTGAATTCGCTATGTTGCTAGTGTTAAAAAACCGAGGTAGTCGGTACTTTCGAAACGTCTTAGCGCGTGATAAGAAAATTCTTAGCAGCAAGCAATGCAATTACTGCCACAATTTTATAATGGAATTAGGTGGACTTATAATGTTTGCTTTTGCAATAACCTTTTCATGCACGTAATTCGGCATCAAAATAGTTCAATGTTTATGTATTTGGGAGGTCTTTTGGAGTCCGAAGTATTTTTTTTTTTGTTTTATCCTTATATTGTATTCTTGTAACCTCCTTCCTTTATCCGTCCTTTATTCAAAATTATTCCACGTCCCGTCCACTAATCGAGACAAATAACAGATGCATTTCGGTCGTCTGGTGGGGAATTGATGACTTGCATGCGGATCCACCGAGAAAATTCTAAGAAATGTCTCCCAGAACGTACTTTTACTTCTTTAGCGCTGCAATCTAGCGATGGTCGCGCGAAAAACCACGGTTGTTGCCACATGCAGCTATGATGACAGCTAAATGTGTTTACGCAAGTGCAGCCCTCGGCACCAAGACGATGAATGTTACAGGTTTACAGTATGCGGTGTAGGGCATATAACACTCGGAAGAAAAAGATTCATTGACATTGTTGCCGCCTTGTAAGATAATTATCGTTTGATATAATAATTTTACGTATAGCATATACAATAGTGCAAATGGGGTAATTCCTATTTGTAGGATAATTTCAATTAAAAAACTGTATTCTTATATAACTTTGTAAGAATGGAACGGTACGTTCTAGAAGAGGAGCTTGCGAATGTATTGATTCTCTATAGACTCTTCAGAACAAGGGCGTTCGCAGAAGGTTCTCCAAGACCGTATTCTGGAGTGAGTAGTGGCTGTAGCCCCTACTGTATGTGACATTTCTTAATTTTTTTTATTAATTTTAATTCTAAATTGATTATTTTGCCGGAATACTTGGCGATTTTTAGGACTCGAACTATGGTGCCATGGTATCGAAAAAGTTGGTAAATCGTGTTTGCAACATGCAGTAAATTACTTCCTATAACACTTTGGTTAGTCAGAATCGAAGTTATGTGAGTCATTGATACCAAAAAATTGGTTGACGGCAAAACGTCTGTTTGCGGTCAACGCCAGATCCTAAGCTTTCTAACAATGTTCTACAAAACTTATATTCCCCAATTGATCTGGAGGTTATGCGAGTTTAAAAAGGCATATTTTGGTGGGATACATTACATGAACTATTTAAAACATTTTCATTTTTTAAAATTGTTAAGAATTGATTTTTCTCATATAGCGAAAAGAACGCTTAAAAGCACAGAATTCATTTTCGTTAAAAACTCTAAATTTTCAAAAATTGCAAAAATTCAAAATTTTTTCAGCGTCTTCATACAATTTCGGAAATCGCGATTTTTATCCTTAATGAAATTCATTCTTCAAAGGCAGGTTTTGAATTAAGGTCATGTACTTCGATGTTTTCGAATACATGAATTGTTTTTACGTATTTTTGCGTGAAATACAGGCAATTTTTAAACAATTATATTCAGTAACTGCTACAAATCTTTTCTTCAATTTCTTTTTTCTCGTATAGAGCAAATGATTCTTAAAAATGGCGTCGATGTAAACACTCTAAAGTTTCGAAAACTCCATACAAAAATTTAAAATTACAAAACTACATTAATGATGGTAGAGATTTTTTCTAAATGAAATCTGTTTTTAAAACCTAGTTCTTGAAATAATGTAAATAAAAATCTCTGAACTTTTAAATATTACAAATGTAAATGATTAACATTTTTAAGCGTTGGAAAGGCTGGATTTACCTGTGAGGCTGTAGTATTATATTGTGTTGCCTTTGCAAGTAATGCGAGAAAGTATGTGCTGTTGTATCACTCTTTTGCTGAAAGCACGACTGTTTTTAGAATATATACTTTAAAATACAGTTTATTATTTTGTTGAATTTATTCAGGAAACGATAAATTATTTCTAATTGTTTGATTTGTATTCTTCAACTTCGACATTTGTAAGAATGTTTGCCCGCAATTACTTTTCCTCAAAATCTTTACGTCTCTACCCGTTATGATGGTCTTTCGAAGTTTATGTTTGTCGCCAGTAATAATGATATCCCATAAAGAGTACGTTTTATAACCCCCCTGTTCCATAGGGTTGAGTATTAGAGTCGTAAAGGGCTAAAAAGAGTAAAAAAGATGGACATTGCATTTTACAGTCTCGCAATTTTACGCAATTTGTGCCAGCGATCCGGTGGAGAATCTGCGACATCCACACAAGAAGCGTTCTGGCTGAGAATAAAATATCACAGGAATGCCACGGATTGTTTTTATTTACCTTACTTGATATATAGTAGTTTCGTGACTCTTTCGAATAACCTCGTCTGTTCTGTGGTTAGATTCTGCTAAATTCCGCTCTTCGCAAATTGGCTACACTGATATTTTGCAATTTTGAACTGCCCACCTATAGCAGTCCTGTACGACGTTGTCAAAATGACCATTTACAGCTCCCTCGTTATGCATAAACTCACATCGAATATTGGTAATTTCATCTTCACTTAAATCACAAATTACCATAACAGTGTCGAAGAATGTTTGTTGGGAACCAACGTGACGAATGCCTTATGACAATCAATTAAGGCTTTTTATACTGTCAGGATTTCTTTTACTAGAGAATATATTCAACCACATCCGCGAGCGTGTTGGCTCGAAATGTAATTCAGGTAAGAGTTAGTCTTCAGAAGGAGAGCTAATACTTCCTCCGAGATATGAATGGAAATGGTTCTCCCGTGTTCTTCAGAAACCTCTCACAGCTTTTTCTAAAATGAATGCAGATACGCCCATGTTAACTCACAAACAAACGAGAAGTATATGAATGAGCTGATAAAACAGGTGTTTCAGATTAAACTCCACAACCTGAATAGCTAACATATCCGTTCCATTCTCTAACAAAACATTTTCTCTTTTGGAGAAATAGGCAGTTCACTGCCCAATTAAACGTCCAATGAATTAAACTTAATTTTGTGCCTTATTCCAAAAAAAATATGGTATTAAACTTTATAATCTCATGATCTCATTATATTATATATAGAGCATATGATATTGCCTTGAATGTTCGTGAAGTACGTGAATGTTTGAATAACATCTGATGGCTTGCATCTGAAGATTAACTTAAATATAACGACCACAATCGTTAGCGCTAAGGGGTCTCATGAAAGAGATTTAAATTTGCTCCGAGTAATTTTCTCATACAGAAAGAAAACAATCCCTTGATTGTTTGTATTTTTGTAATTATTACGAATTATTACCCTTCATTGTTAATTCTGAAATGTCAATAATCTCTGCAGGTTTTGATTTATATATTTTACATATCGGAATTTTATATCACCCCGGAAAACTTTTCCTTCCCTAACCAAATGTTCTGTTAAACTAATGAGCGTATGTTTCACTATGCTAAACTATTGAGCGTAAAGTAGCTGCCTTCAAATACAATGTATTATCTCCTTAGTATACTTTAGAACGAATAATTTTTGAGCGAGAACGAGGAAATGAATGAACATTTTTAAAGGATTTTTTTAAAAATCTTACTTGTTGAAAACATTTTCAGATCATATAAGATTTTCCTTGGTGAAAGAAAAAACTTCATTAAAAGAAGAGAAAATTATTGTAATACGGAAATTATAGAAACCGTGAAAATGCAGACAACTTGGGTATAGAAGTGTTCGAAAAAAAGACATAAGAATTTGGAAACGAATATCAAAACATACGTAATTAATTAAATCATCTTAATGAAGCGTACTGGAGCCACCCGGTAGCATCCTTGCATCTTCCTCTTATAGCGCCTGTACATAAGAGGCTTATTTCTAGGCTACAACAGCCGGATACAGTTACACCAATGACAGCAATATGCAGGAGGAATCGCCATGAAACGAATATCCATTACACTGAAGCTTAATGTCGTCGTAGGCTCCCCTCCACGCGCCAGCTCACGTCACGCACCGTTGATTGTCGGCAGCTTCTCAATCCTACGTACATCATATCTCATGTCCTTGGCCCCTATCTTCCACTCCTTTGCGAATTCACGTTGTTGATGTTTGGTTTGGAAACGGCCGTCAGCAAGATAAGAAAGTTGACTCAAGGGGAATCTTGCGCATTGAATTACAAGACATGGCGTCTTAAATGAACAAATCAAGCGTCAGCCAAATGTAGCGTTTGAATATGATACTAGCAAGAATCGTTTATTGCGTCGTGACGATTATCATATCCCCTCAACGTCTGCGTGGATTAAATGCGTATTGACCGCTTGGCCTCAAAACATAACTTACGTCCTAAAACTATTTTAGCTCCAGACGCGAAATATTCAGTATATCGGCGAATTGTTTTTACAACCTTCAATAGTACGATTATTTCCGAGATAAGCTAGGTGCATTTTTAAAGACGATTCTCTTCCTTAATATATACTTAAAATAACTAAGTAAATCAAAACCCTGTGCGATTCGAAGTACCCTTTTCCTCTCAGTTTTTCTTGACTGCGATTGCACTCATTGATTAATTGTAGATTTTCTCATTCCTGTTTCCCATCAAGTTAATCTTTAACAATATATCTTCGGGACTCTCAACCTTTTGTGTGTATGTGAGTGTGTGTGTGTATGTTTGCGGGGGTGTGTGTTTGCACGGGTCTCAGAAAATATTCTCGGGCTTACTGCATACACATAGCTAATCCGACCACTCAAAGTCCTTAAGATACTTTTCCTATTCCTTTTGTTCGAACCTTCAATATGGGTTTTTGAAGTACGCTTCCTTTAATTCTTTTAAATATTTTTCCATTGTAACTGGACTGTATTATTTGATAATTGAATTGCAATCCGAAATTTATTTTTAAAACTGAGCGCGTTCTATGTTTAAAAGAGTAATGACCAAATGAGCAGGAGATTTGTGCTCGGGCAAAAGGAACTGCGAACTCAGCTCCGCTGACTAGCTGCCGCGTTGGCCCCAGGCTATTCCACTCTCCCCGCGCTTTGTTGGCCGTTAATGCAATTTTCAACCTCCAGTCTGCCCACAGCGCTGCAGGGCGGCTATCCAATCTCGTGATGGGGCAATTCTAGCGACACATGGGGCTTTCTTTATGTATTTTCAATGCCTACTTCGTTCATTTGGGGTGCTCGAATGCTCAAAGGCGGCCATAAAGCAGTACGTGTGTGTGTGTAATTGGGTAGAATTCCATTAAACCATTTACTGAAGTTTACGTGTTTCCATTTTTTATTAGCCAACTGCACATTCTATTAAGGGCTAGGACCTTCTGCTCGCGCAGGAAATTATTAATCCTTCTTTATTGAAGTGATAGGATGATGATGAAAGTTTAAGGGAGGATCACAAATACATTCATGATCGAGGCGTGATTCGGACTCGCGATCCTTCGATCCGAAATCGCCACGACACTACAGCCTTCGCGATGTCGGCTATTCGGATCGACGTTTCATTTTTAATCTCCCGTCAAATACTGTTTGTTTGTTTTTTTGTCGGAAGGAGAAAGTTCTTACGAGTATATCCTATCATATCGATAAATATTTAATTCTATAGGGGAAGTTTTCTTTCGTGCAAAATCCGAAAGTACTTACATTATTTTCTGAAAATTATAGAAGGCAATATTAGTAAAGGAAATATGAATCCCTGAGATTAGCATGAGTTATTTATGGAAAAGAGTTCCTGTTTTTGCGAGATAAATATTTAAAAAAATATTTTCAAGGAGCTGTGAGGAACGAAAGGTCTTGCACATCTGTGATAATGCTGAAATAATAATGATGATGTACTGCAAGCTAGTCTGTCGGTTCCTCGAGAACCTGTTTTGGTCTTCCTTTACGCATTCGGAAGGTACTAAAATATTTATTCCACGAGAGAGCATTTCCGCGTAAGATGTTGGAGTAAGCTACGACCTACTTTAAAATTAAGATTGCTTTCTATAGTTCTGAGAGTGAAAAAAAATCGGTGTTTGAAGTAAAAGCTTCCCACATAGACTTTTACTCTAAAATATGTTCGGGGATCTGTCATTTATCATTTTGATAAAACAATACGTTACTGAAGTAGTTTATTCTTAAACAACCATTCCAGATACGGTACTAGTAGTTCTGTGAACGTTAATCCTCACGTCCAAAAATTTCGAACTTCTCTTCATTGCGTTTAAATGTTTAGACGATGTAGTTATGATTTTGAAAGAAACATTGTTTCCAGGGACACTGGACAAGATAATGTGTCTGTCCAAGACATACCTCCTTCGTCCCATGTATATATATATATATATATATATATATATATATATATATATATATATATATATATATATATATACATGTGTGTGTATGGTATATGTGTGTCGTTTTTAATGGTTTCAAAGAATATTAATGAAAATTCGAAGAAAATCGAACATCGCGTTTTGTCGATGCAAACAAATATACAAACAGGTTAACAGGCCGGACCGTCGAGTTAAAACCGGATTTCACTTCGCTTGGCCAAAATTATTAATATTATGAAATAGTACGAAAATATATTACTAATTGCTTCACTGTTTGAGTAGTAGGTCCTAGAATCTCGAAGCGAACCACTCCCCGTAAACGTGTGGATTTCTCTAGCATCTCTTGATAAATAATATACATCAGTCTCTCTAATGAATATTTATCTTGAAGTAGAGGAGTCCCAAATAATTGTATAGACAGACTTGAGAACTTAATTTATTTTCCTTTTTTTTTAACAAATTTGCAACACGTTTCAGGGATATGTTGTCCCCATCATCATACTAAAATTGAAATCCAAATTACATTATTTTTTTATTTTAAAAATAACATTAATTTTTTTAAAATAAAAACAAAAGGAAATATATGATGTACAGATCGTGCTTACCAAACACAGCAGAGCCCATACATTTTTTGTCAAGTTTTGGCAAGAAGCCGTATCAGTCATCATAGCCACAGTATATATCAACAGTACACCATAGCAACAACATATTCTGTCGTAGTGGGAGAGTGAATTATAGAATCCGCAACCCAACCTATGTACCAAAAAGATTACCTCTGCTTTTTGGTGTTGTTATTGTGGTTGTTGTTGGTGGTGTGAAACCTCAGCCAGACCTTCCCGACAGGGGCGGATGCTGCCGAATATTTTGGAGGGGGCCATACTATATTTTTGTTAAATAATGAACATATTTGTTATTATATTGTATATTATTTATATACTGCAAATATGATACTATACATGATTATTCTTTAAATAATTACATAATTCGAACATAAATAAATATTTCAATCAATATTGATATATTTTGGAAGGAAAACGAAAACTCATGGCCTTTGAGGGGGGCCTCGACCACAATGCCCCCCCCCCCCCCTGAATCCACCAGTACTTCACGATATCTTCCCAGACTGACCGAGCGGTAGTTTGTTTTGGGTGATTGGAGCCGATTTTAGTCGAAATGTCGGTCGGCCGACGTCAGACGATTGCGTCCGACACGATCGATTCGTTCAAACACGTGCTGGTAAATGGGTATATTGAACCCGAACGACCCCTTCCAACGGCGTCCGGAAACATCTACTTCGTTTGATTTCGCCGGCTCCATTCACCCGAAATCAGCTGGAGAGCCAAGGCCATCTGTAATACTAAGACCACTTTGCCAATACATGCAGATGGTCTTGGGCGTGCTTCTCGCAAATGTTTCAGATAACGAACTGCGGAACTTTTGGGATATTCGGACGATTTCCAGTGCAACATTCAGGTGAGAGCGTAGGCTTCCGCGGCTGAAGTCAGTATTTTCTCAGTATTTACAGTATTAGTACAGACAGTATTTACAGTCATAATAATACAACATTCAGGTGTTTTTCGAATGAAATCAGACGGACAATTTAACTCGCACGCCGTCTCGTAGCGAACAACCGATATTTCGACTGCACTGCGACCGTAGCCTAATTTACGCCCTCGCGATAATTATCTCCGGAGCTCTTAACCAACCGCAATCCCGTGTTAGTGCAGGCGGCTCGCCGCGGGCGGCGCTCCCGGCCGGGCAGCGGCGGGAGCGGCGGCGGGGCAGGCGAGGGCGGCGGGGGCTGCGGCGACAGCAGCGCGCTCATGCAACGCGCTATCGCAACCGCATCTCGATGCGAACGAGCGGCGCGCGGCGGCGGCGATAAGGCGAGGTTAATGGGTGGGGTAATCGCGCGGTGATTGCGCCCCGCCCCCTCCCCCTCCCCGCCCTCCCGCGCCCCTCCCACGCCTGCCCGGCGCCGCCGCCGGCTCTTCCCGCGTTTCCGGCCGACGCCCGTCGCCCAATGCCTCACGAGGTGAAACATTGCGGGGGGAGGCTTTGGAACGGAGGGGGGATGAGTCAATGGCGCCGTTTATCGGCTGTTTAGCGCGTGTGTCAACTGTCCTTCCAACAAAGGAAGAGAAAGGCGAGCCATCACAGTGATCGCCGGCACAAGACAGGGTCAGACACAAGTGTAGGCCGCCTCCCGTGCGCATGCTCGGAAATTTGTATTCATTTTAATTCAGTTCAATTATGCCCTTTTTGCTATGACGAGGCTCAGGCGATGAGGTCTGCTCATCCGCCTGACCACGACGCTCCTTTCACAGTTGGGCAGAGAAACGAGGTACCACTAGAGCGACGAAACAGATTTGAATTTTGCTCAGAGGTTTCATTTGGGCTTGAGGATCTCATACGTGCAGTAAATCTACAACATGGGTCAGCCGGGTTTACGGCCCCTCCCAAGAAAGGCGTACGAAGGATGTCTTCACCTGCCAAAATCCCCGGCTTCGATCGGTTTTGAACCCTCGAGGTTGCGTATAAAAGTTCCATACGCTCTCCGTTATAACACCGAAGGCAACAATATGTATGACAATCATCGTGTCTGATTTTACTTCTCCTCTAACGTAGTTTTCCCCTTCATGAATAGTTTTCACTGTGTTTTGAAAAAAAATCAGTATCAAGGGAAATCCGGAGTTAAGAAAAAAGAGGGAAACCTTAAGGACTTTGAATTATCTACATTTTATACTGTATTTACCTTATTTTCGTAGACACTACCAATTAATTGTAAACCTATGACTATTAACACATACTTTCGTTTTCTATGTTAATATATTTCTATATTTTAGGCAAAAATATTATAATATCATTAGAAAAGCTTTGTTCAAATGCCAAACAATACCATGTCTTTTCATCAAATGGCATCAAACCAATGGCAAGATCCCATTGGTTGAATTGTTTGTTTTATTGTTCATTTTCCATTCGCCTTCTGCATTTCCTCCGTGCTTTGTCCTTCGCTCACGCAAACGCACAACGACCTTGTGTTTCCCTGAGACAGGAATATATTACGAAACCGGCTGACAAGATTATAGTCTAGGGCACATGAATGTCTTACGTCTGCGAATCTGCTGGTCTTGATCAATGTACAGTCAGTGGAAAAAATGAGTGAACACTCACTAGGTATTCCCTCTGTTTTGGGCCTGTCAGAACTTTCCGGTGGGAGTTAATATCAATAAGATACACCAATCTTGACGATGAAGTTATTCCTTTATTTTCGTAAAAATGTTCAAAAAGGTAAATCAATATCTCGGTATTAATGAAAACAAGAAACACTGCCTCGAAAAGGGGCGGGGAAAGATTTCAATTCCTTCATTTTCGTAACATGTTCAAAAGATAAGTCAATATCTTGGTATTAATGAAAACAAGAAACACTGCCTCGAAAAGGGTGGGAAAAGATTTCAGACGCATGAAAATAAATGTTTAATAACGCGCTTTACGTTTTAGTTTATAGACAGACGCTTATAGAGGAAGTAAGCGGCGTGCGTCATTCTCCATTATTCAATATTCCTTCATTCTACATTCATCCACCGTCTCCCGTAAACCTTCGCTGTCTGGCAGATGTCTGAGCTCTGCAGAAATGGTATCCGTGTGGTGATACGGTTCCGTGGATGTAATTAACTATTGAATAACGCAAAGGGGTAATCTGTTGACCCAAAGAGTGCGTATTAATACGCGAGATATCTCGACGGATTGAAATACCGAAATTAACGGCACATGTCATTACAGACCAACAGAAACTAGAAAATATACGTAGTGAGGTTTTACACAAGATTTTTGAAATATAAATAAATAAAGCATTGTAGTAATTAATATAATTTTCGTAACCGTTACAAATAAAACGAGAAAGTGTATGAAGTTTAGTTCAGTTTCGTTCAGTTTTTGTTTGATGATGTTTAATTAGACCTGATGGAAGCCTATTACTTCGTGTAAAAATATAGAGATCAGTACTCTGCGAAAAACACCACCGTTCGGCGCCCTCCATGGCGAACGTTCGGTGCTCGCCCTACCCACCGCGTGTCGGTCTTTTGGACGCATCAAAGGAAGCGGACATTCGCCGAGCACATCTTCTGTTCGGCTGATTGATCGATTGATAAGTCTTTCCGTGCGCGTCGACTGCTAAGGTCATTAGTCATGGAATTGTAGTGCATGTGTTTCCCTGGAGAGGTGACAGTTATTCCCTTCCGCGAGAAGGTGAGATCCGACGCCGACATATCGTCGCATACCCAGGGCATGAATATTTGTGTGTGTGTGTGTGTGTGTGTGTGTGTGTGTCCGTATACTGATACCGTTACCCTCAATGTTACAGTGATCGCTGTATGACCTTGGAAATCGATCTGAAATAAGTAAAAAAAAGCTTGCAGTCATCGTCTCAGTGGACAGCCGCAGGAATTTTGCCGAAGAGGAAATGTAATTTATGTTCAGTAGTTTAAAAAGAAAAAATAATACCAAGAGGCCACTTTCACAGCGCCATGAACGGCAGAATTTGTAAAACAATCCGCATACGCGTTGACTCAAACAAGTCAAGTTATTCCAGAACAGGGATTTCGATAGCAGCAGCGAGCGCAATGAGAGAGCGAGAGTGAACGGGTCGCTCTGCCAGAACGGATGTCAGCACTAGATGGCGGCAACCGAGCCCCTACAATACCGTGGACGGAGTTCAGGAGGAATAAATTGAAAGTGGCCGCGGTCGCCATTGTAGTGGTCGATTTCCGCCCGAAATCGAATCTTAATGCAATTGCGGTTCTTTTCATCATTACCTTTGTTTTGAGACGAGTGTAAGAGAAATAAAAATATAAAATGAAAAACCAAAACATTAGCTGTATATGGATAATGTTTAGATACACGTTTTCTATGTCAGCTGCCATTTTTCTTTAATAATTCAGATATGCAAGTTTTCACCATGTAAGTTCTTCAATATTTACGATTAATTACTGATTAAGGAACAACACAGATGTATCCCTCGTAATATTACGTTCTGAAGAGTCAAACTCTGCGTAGTTGTACACTGAATTTGAGTTTTGAACAATGCACTTTTTCGTGTACTTTTTACATGTCGGACAACTCTTAGCCATATTATATTACATATATTTTCATACAGTAAAATAATACACGCACCGTAAAGAACATATCGTTATTCTAAACAACTAACTTGCTCCCATCACAATCGTAACGATATCTCTGAGGCTCGAAAGTTTCCACTATAATGGCGGTCTTCTAATTATTCCGCGACAGCAGCGCTCTTAGTGACCCTGGTTAAATTATATTCCAACGTCTTTGGAGGCAACCGATTGCAGAAGACGCTGGTGTGTCTAATACTAGCTGCAAGCTGTCGGCGGCGGGAGGTTATTTTTCCATAGAATGCAATTCTCTAGTAAGAAAGGCCATTTTTATCCTCTATTATATTAAGAACCAATTTTCTCCTGCAGTTCAATTGTCTTTTCGCATGTAACGACTTCAATCATCAAATAGTAATTTCTAGCGAATAATAATTTCCATAACACACCATTCGAAACAAAGTATGAATAGTTATACGTCATCATGATAATAATCTCCTTTACGTCCAACTCTCAGAACCCTATAAGAAAGATAAAGTAATGTGACTAAAATAGCTGAAGATTTATAGTTATAAATGCAAGAGACTGTACCGGTTCCGGCAAAGCATTGGTCTTCCACATTGCCGAGTGCCACGCGATGTGATAGCTGAGGTCTTTTCCATTCTAAGAAGGTTGAATGAAAAGTAATACCTCCGCCGTTGTAACTTCTCAACAGATGGCAGGACTGGTATGCGGCAGCTACTCGCTTGTTCAGTAGACTCTCTAGTTCAGTAGACTACAGTTCATGTTGGCGGGAAGTCTTAAAATTGAAGCGTTGTGTTGTTAAAGTGTGAAGTATGGAACCCTTCGCACAAAGTCGGTCAATTCGATTTAAGCAATGTGCTGATTTGAACTCTTGATAGTCAGATGTTTTCACACCAAAGGAGATTCATCAGAGAATGCAAGCTGTTGGGTGACTGTGTTGATGTGAGCACTGTGCGTCTCTGGGCGTGTACGGTTAAAGATGCTGAGGTGAACAGGTGACTTGCGTGGCAAGAGTAGAGTTGGACGTCCTGCGATAGCAACCACTGAGTTTTATAGGCAAAAATTTGACAGACTGATTCAGGACGATCGTCGTATCACTCAGAGAAGAATTACAAGTATAGTCGACATTTCAGAAGAACGTGAGTATACTTTATACGTAGTAATATAAGTAGTGTAGGGATAGTTATGTAATGCTGCTCAAAAAACAAAAACGGCGGATTTTCGGCAGAAAAAATTTCATTGCGGGTCCTAATAACGAAAACGTGGATAAATCCAGTTGCTAAATTTAGAAAAAACACCGTCTAACTCGTGGTGTAGCTAGAATCCATTTTTTGTTTGTCCTTGGTACCGAAAAATCGATTGACGGCAAAACGTCCGCCCGTCCATCTGTCTGTCCGTCTTGTGTATGTGAACAACGTTAGCGCCTTAACTATGCGTACGATTTTTTCATAACTTAATAAACCTTTATCGATTACCTGAGTCGAACCTCTGCTATTTTGATAACATTCATTTTTTTTTGGGGGGGGGGTACTGTACATGAAGCTTCAGGGATATTTTCAAAAATTTCTCAAAAATGGGTCAAATTTGTTCTTTAAATTTCTTGTAAGTGTACAAGATACACGGATAAAGATGGTACAAGTCCGATTTTCACTTTTAACTCTGAAATTTTGATAGTTGCAAAAGTTAGGATTTTTCGGAATCTTCTTGCCTTCAAAATATTAAAGATAGAGATTTTTCCTTCAAATAAAATTTGTTCTCCATAATTAGTTTTTTCATTAATGTCATGTGCATTTTTTAATAATATTTTTATCAGTTTTCGCGCATATACGTATTACTTTAGTAACTAAACTTAGTTACATACAAAGAGGTCGTTTGAAAGGGAATTTTCCAATCTATCCTTCTGACATTGCTGTTTTTATTGTAAGTGATCTGATTGAAGTGAATTGAGAAGATGAAGTTAATTTATTAGTATTCCTATGAACTCTACCAGCTTCTTATTAAAAATAGATAAAGTACTTAATTATCATGAGTATCATATGATATACATAGTATATTGAACATAAGATGCACTCTCAGATCTTTCACTAACAGTAAATTGGTACATTTAAGAGTAACGTTTCTGTGACAAGTCATTACTAAAATAATTTTAAAATGCCTTCTTCCAATTATGACACAAAGAACTTTTCAAGCTTATTATCGAGATAACAATCTTTAGTGATATCTTTTCGAACTACATAATATTGGCATTGGTCCTTTCAACGTACTAGATAATTGTTGAAGTGCATGTGATAATAAATGAAGCCGTACAATCTAGATCTGACCAGAAATATATTACACAACTTGTTCTTATCCAGCAAAAAATAAGTATTTTAACTGGCAAGTTAATAGAATGCAAAACAAATATATGTAAAAAAATATACACTACTTTTGAAATGAAAAGATATAAAACCGAAAAACTATTCAGTTGGGTAATTATTTATTTTATTAGTATTGTAATTATTAGTGTCGTAATGACAGTTCCTTCAAATGATTGATGTGTTTCACAAAACTCAGACGAGGGAAAGTGTCACCATGTCGAAAGTATCGAATTCTCTCGTTTAAATAGCCTATTTGAACTTGAAACCCCTTGGTCTAGGGTTTATACAGAGTAGAAATGGTATTATTCTCGGTTGGGGATTAGCGATATTCGATTTTTGGTGGGTTCATTGAACCCTTTAAAACTGTAGTGTACTTTCTCGGTGAAAAATTAACATTCTTTGTCAGTGTTAAATATCCAATTTTAATATATTAATTAAACTACGGATCGTTAATGTTACAAATCTAAAAGGAAAACAATTGGATGTAAATGTAGTGTCACCTACAAGTATTTGTGCCAAACCCATCAAAATACACAACAAATCGGTGTGAAGTGATATAATTTCTAGGATGCAACGTGGAGGAACCACTACTGACTCTTGCTACAATTGTCTCCCTCATTCAGGTCCAACAACTTCAGAAAAAAAGAAAAGTGAATAAGGAAATGGCACGGCTCGAGGCGGTAGCTTTTGAAAATAATGAGTATTCCTACGATAACTAATAGCAAATAGAGAGGCAAACCAAACCTCTGGCACTATTATTCCATTTGCGATTGGCGCAACATCGTACATCCAGCTATTTGCTCGATTCTCTCTCTGAACTGGACAATTAGTTCAAAACCATTTTTAGAAAGAACCAGAATTGTATGGTTTCTTTACATGTCAATAATGTATGTACAATTGTATTTGCCGAATGTTCGAGTAGAACAAATTGCAAATAAAGCAGATGTTAAAAAAAATTTTAAAAAAAATTTGCTCGATTCGGTAACGCGAATCATAAAGAAGGATAATATTTGCGTGAGATTTCATTCCATGAAAGTCTCACAATAACTCAAATTTGTTCCCTCCCAATAACATAAATTTCTTGCGGGCTATTGCATATGCTTCATTGTTTAAATTTTACAAGTTTTCCGTGTACGGAATTATTGTTTTAATCATGATACCTTTTTATTAGACCAACATATACTTTCATTTATTTAATGTCAGAATACAGTTAAATATATGTGATAAAGTAAAGGGATAAGTGGAATCTGTGCACGGTCTTTATTTATTACTTTCACCAACAAGGTAAACTGATTAATTTAATGAAATTCGCAAAGAAATTAGGAGAGCAATTCATATTTTGCAAGTCCAATGATGTAGTAAACTCAATTAGGAAAGTAGGTCACCAACTGTAATCAAGTTTGAAATGAAATCAGCTGAAAAGAGATGTTAAGTTTTATTGCGCACCGCAAACGCGCAGTCAGCCCCGTTTTGCCCCATCAGTTCTAGAAAAATGATGCTCCTCCTATCTCTTCCCCAAACGACGTAGATTCCATCCAGATTAGAAAGGATAATTTGCTGTCTACACGCTCCGTTTTACGTGATAGGATTTGTCGAATTCTATAAAATGAACGAGTTGTTGCGTGTAAATCCACCTCAAAATACAGGTAGCCCAAATGCAAGCGGCACTGCTGTCGTTTAATGTAGCCAGTCAGATAATCAGTAAGGTAAAATACAGAATACTGGAAGAGAAACGCAATGCATAATGAAGTGTGTGACTGTATATATAGTGTTTCCGAACGCGTTAACTTCTGTGGCCATTAGAAATGAGTGCAGTGCTTGTTTTAGCCGGAAGGACGTAAAATGGATTTGGCGCCGACCTACTCATTCGCTTGCTATGGTTTTCACTTCCAGGTATCTCATTCAGCTCTAACCGGCTGGTACCACACTATCTGTGTTAGTGGGTTACACGTAAGTTTATGTGCGTGTAAGTAAGGGGTAGAATAGGACAGGGAAGAGGAAGGAAAGATCGCGTGCGGTCCGTGAACCGTTTGTTAGGGTACTGCTCCGACGTTTTTCTGGCCTTGATCGGAGAAACCACAGAGAACTATCGTTTAGAGCAACCGGACGCTAGGATTTGCCTTCAGACAGCGGATGAATTCGACCTAATTATAATGTTAGTGTCGAAAATCCACCATTGTCGAGACTAGGATGCTAAGATTTCACAGTACTACCACCTGACGGGGTTAGGATATGAAATAGCACGCGACCGCGGGCCCATGCGCGATACAAAACTGTCGTAGTTTAGTCTCCAATTCCATCGATTCACCAATTTGCATTTTCTTTGTTAGTATCTGAAAAAAGGAAATGGTTTCATCGTAGAAGCAAACACCTGGAACTGTGTAGTTGAATACAAATAGCTGTCATTTCAAGTGAGGCGGACATTTATTAAAACGAGTAATGTGGAGCTGACTATTATCAGAACTTCGACTACTTTAACCGCAATATTATTGATCTTATGGAAGAAATAAATTCGTCAAGAAACTGCTGTCCTGTAAAAACGCTTTTATTAGCAAAATGACTTCAAAAAAATGCTTATCTAATTGAAGAAACGTCTACGGTGATAATTTTCCACCTCAAATAATTCTCTTATATATTTATCACTTCACGATCTAGAAACTAGTGAAAAAGTAAAATTTTTCCCTTCGGTCTGAAGCGCCGAGGACCTCTTTGTTCCATACCAAAGACATAAACTATACATTGCTATGTTGCAGAGGCAATCACTTGACATTTGCATTATATTGCTGGTCAAAGACTCCGCGTGCTTGAAGGTCAAGGGCGGCCAAAGACACCGAGACACACGCGATGAGAACAAGCCGATAAAAAGCTTGAATTATTCAAGTAGTTGCGTGGAAGGGCAATAAAACGATACTTAGTATCTTCTACCCGTCTTCATAAATTTAATAAGTATGTCTTGTAGGTGTCAAGGGCGTCTGTGTAATGTTTTTCTAGTAGAAAAATATATGATCCAGTATTTATCCAGTATTGATTCATTTCTTATCGATAAAAATACTCGTCAAATCAGTTCATCTTTCGTAACTTAATTAATTTTCTTAATAATTACTCGTATGTTGTAATAATAATGATAATAAAGACTAACAACCATTCGTTCATTGTATATAGAGATACGAGTATATTAGGATTGTCGTTACGGCGACAAAGTTCGAATTTTTCCGTTTTCTTCTTTACATCGCCTTATAAATGTGAGAAATGGGAAGTATATATTCAGAGCATTCAAACTCGACCTTGCCATCGAGTATTTGTTTTCATGACTAACGTTGACTTTAACCGTAAGACGAGTATCAACGGCTTAAAGTCTCATTGTCGACATTTTTTCTTCAAAAACAAGTGGTATCACAATACATATTATTTCTCTTATTTATGAAAATGGGGACGTATTATTATAACATAGCAACTTCTACAATACTAATAATTCAGCTTGAAATATTCGTCCTTCAAGCTAAACGAAATGCGATGGGTTGGAAAGTAAATTCCTTTCTTTTTTACTGAAAAATCAAAAGCTTATAAAAGGCCTTTTTTTCATTGAATTCAGTGTATTGTGGTATATTTCTATGAAAAATATAAAAAGAAAATATTTTCCCTGGTGGGTATTTCAACTAGCTAAGGTTAAGAGATTATCTTCCTCCTGACGAGCGTCATCATTTTTAATCTTTTGTGACATGAATACATCATACCCAATGATGAAAGATTGTCTATATGTAACACAAAATTAGGCAAACATTACCAATATTTTGAAATAATGTATTGAAATTAGTGGTTTAAAGATTTAATATTGAACAATATATTGCAAAAAAAAATACACCTCAACCTTCAACAATCAAGTCTTCTTGGATCTTCAATACTGTAGTTATAATGCAGAAGAGGTGAATAAGTGTTTAACTACTGCAATTTTTGATAACTCAGACGTTGTGAAGAAAATTGTACCTGCACTGTTTTTAGCAGAGAACTTCGCTGATTTCGAGCAAATAATTTGGAGCCTTTTTCATAAAATTTTGAATGTCCTAGGATTCTTTTTACTTTCCTAAAGTATCCACAAAAATTAAGAGATTCATTTCAAATTTGAGGGACCGCGACATCACTCAGATCGTGCGAGGAATGTTTAATTTGAAAATCCTGTGTACAGTCTATGTGCTTTACAGACAGACAAATAGACACTAAAAACACTTTTTTCAATACCATGGACGTACAAAATGTGTTTTTCTCAAAATCTCGACCATGAATTAATGGAAGTACAAACATTTCTTATTTGAATTTGCTTCTGCCAGAGAAAGCTTTCCTTGGGTCAATGTTACAGCTGTATTTGACTTGTGAACATTGTCTTGTAAACAAATCGTATTTGGCTGTAGATAAAGAGCATTGTCGTTCATGAGTTGTCAAATAGTATACCAGATTTGTGAAATATTATTCAGAATATTCAATTTGTAATACTTAGTTTGCAAATTACAAGTAATTTTGTAGCTATTGTTTGCCTAATCATCCAAAAACATATTTATGGAGAAGTAAACATTCAATTATTTCTCACCCGGCCGTTACATTCTTTCTGCAGTACATCGAGAGAGTGAGACATGTAAGGAAAAAAGTTCACAGGCGCTATTTAATTAAGCAATCTCTTTAACTAACCCGTGAAGTTTAGTTCCATGAATCTAATTTTCTGCTAGAAATTTAATTTCCTTTGGGGTCCCATGCAAATAATAGAAAAGGGTCAGGTTATCAAACCAGCCACGAGAGATTTATCGTACCTTATTGCACGCCATAATCTCATTTTACCTCGGTCTTCAGTGAGACGTGTAACCTTGTAACAAGAACTAAATGCGTCTCAGAGAGTTCATCTTTCTTTCTTGTGACATTGACTTGAAAAACGTGTGTGTGAGATGTAATAAATAATAATTTAACATTCGATCCACTGTCACATATATAAATTAATCGAAATAATATAATTTTATTTTTCTTTGACTTTAATTGTGGTATAACTCAAAAAACTTGCTTTTCAAGAGATGGGAATGAATTTTTAAATAGTATTTGAATTTAGTGATGCATACAAATGCATTTTAATGCATTCTTAGAATCATGATGTATATCAGTTTACCAATAAAAAACCTTAATAAACTGTATTTTTCCTTCATATGCCATATGGCAAATCTCCGTTAAAGAATTCACAATTCCTAACCAGAGTTTTGCCAATTTTACTTCAAATTAACGAAATAAAATTAGCATTTGCTGACGTGATGGCCGAGGTGGCCAAGAGCGGTTACCAACTCAGCGCTTGGGTCCGAAGGTTTGCTGGTTCGAGTGTCGCTTCGGACATGGTTGTTTGTCCCTTGTCTCTCATGTAAGTGTAGTTACGGAGTGCCTCGCGTTCTGCAGACTCCAGATCTGAGAAGCCCGCAAGTGTTGTCTAATATATGTATTGGTGTTTCATGTACAGTCGAATACGCGTCCCACCGGGACATACAGGGTAACCGACTGTCGGCTGGATAAAAGCCTTAGAGAAAAATATCATTTTAATTCAGTTTTTCCATACCATGCTTTGCTAACATAATGGTGGATGTTTTTTACTAGCTCGCACTGAAATCGCTTTATTCGTTTTCTGTTGTATTTTCGACGTTTAACGAACTCGCTACACGTGCGGTTTGAGAAGCACATTGAACCTAGCAGAGGACAAACTTCAAACTGGAACACCTCTTCATACCCCCACCCCTTCGAAGGGAGAACTTTACTGCTCCGCAAAACTCTGTTAAAACTAGAACCCTCCACATGTTTCATAGCTCTCCCACCCTCCTATTCAACTCTATCTAGGGCATCCGGAGGTCTATTAGACCAGAGCGAGTTGCGGCAGTGAAAGAGACTAATTATTACAATCATCTCAAAGAGGAGTGAACATTTCAAAACCAGGGCAAGTAAGAACTACTGGCGTAATTGAATAAGTGTGAAAAATGTATTATACACGTAAATTACTGATGTGTGTGTATGTGTGTGTGTGTGTGTGCGGGTTACCTTAAGTAAAACATTATAATAAAATAAGTTAATTTTGTCCCTTTACAATATTAATGTGTGTATTTATTTAAAGTAATAAACAATGCGTGGCGTATTATCTAATATTCACCTCAGATTGCTTGTGAATGATTATTCATTTCAAATGTGGAGTGGGCAGTTAAGTGAGACAATAAATACAAATGTTCTTGACATGTATTTTTTTTCTATTTTGAGAATTTAATTCGGCATTGAAAAAGGAACCTAAAATTAAAATAATAACATCATGGAAGATAATTCTCAAACATCAGCGCCTTGGTATTTTCTTCAACAAAATATCACTTACAAAAAGAATGTACTAAAATTTAGTAGCGTAGGACGAAAAGCAATGCCGTCGCTTGACTGCCTCATCGCCCACGCCGAAGCACCCTCATCAGCTATCTACTATCGGGCACCTATCGCTTCGCGGGGAAGACTGTAAGCGTAAATTGGCGCCATCTGGCGGTGACGTCACCGCCGCCGCTCATGATCGTCCGGTGCGGTCAAACGACGCGCTGACACAACGATGGCTATCCGCTCGACGACGGCACCATAAAACGCAGGGAACGAGTGGACGTAATGGAAAAGTGGACGATACATCGAATCGCGGTACGCGTTTAACGTACAGATAAAGTGTTGAAATCGTTTTGCCCAGAGGGTATTTCGTTATCTGCTCCACCTGATGTTCCTTTTCCTCTCTGGTTCGTAACTAGATGGTTTACTAATTTCCGATTATTATTCATCGTATAGTCATAAATTAAGCAATTAGTTTTGTTGTAAATATATCTAAACCTTATAAATTCGATGATATATTTGTAATATTTTTAACAAACTTACTTTCTGTACTCCAAAGCTTACTGTGAGGTCACGCAATCCTTAGAGGTTGGTCATCTTCATTAATTATATTTGATGCTTCTAGAAATTTCTACGTTCTAAATAGATTATGTCCGAGGTGTGATAGTTGTATGAGGCTTGTTCCTGAACTCTTATTTAGTTCGTTATTGTTGATTTGAAACTGCGTAATTTTGCCATAACGTAAAGAGCAGAAGTTTTATTCGCGACTCACTGAGAGAAGTTAAGAATTTATATATCTGACGAGTCACCGAGTGACTTCATCTAATATTTATTAAACATAATTTGCAACATAAGATCTGTGATTCGAACTATCATCTGTAGTAGTGTTACAAACTCTGATATGTAGATGCGTGGCTTAGTGTATTGAAAAAATAAGACAAGTGTACATCTTTAATATAGCGACATGTTTAATTTACGAAACCACGTTCACACTCCTGACGAGAAGTTAGAAACCGGAAACAGAACCAATACATGGCTTTCTCTGGCAATTATATTTACGTGGAAAATAAATCAACTTCATACGAATCGTGTAAATACCACATTATTCTAAATATTATATTATTGTGTAAGTACCACAATACACAAATATCTTGTGACTTTCATTTTACAAGTGTGTATTCAAAGATATTCATGAAGCACGCAGAACACTAAAAAGTACCAAACCTTTTAAAATTTTATTCTTTCAATGTTCGCTTTCTAAATAAAATGTCTAATGGTTTCATTGTAAAGGAAAAAAGAGTAGTAATTCTGTAGCGTTTCAAGTACTTCGGTCTGTTGAGAGAGCTCTTGCTGTCCGCATCTCTTTCCACGGTTCTTCAATGGAAATTACCGTCAGCAATTCTGATGCAATTGCCTCTCGTTTCAGTGAACGAAATGCTGACGGCCGCAGGGTATTATCAACTTTTTTCCCTCATTCAAACCTACTACTTGCTGAATATTGTTTCTAAAATATTGCAAACGCTACAGACCAGTGTTGTTTTAAGAACATGATGAATAAGAGACTTGTGACTCAACCGGGATACAAATAATATATTTATCTCTTCCCTATGCATTTACTAAAACAAGTGCCACAGCAGACTGTACTGCTTCAATTATAGAAGTTTCATACAATAAAATTTTAGAATAAACATTTCGTAAAATTTAAAGATGAATAAGGAATTTACATCCTATTGTGGAAATTAATTATAACTCAATGTCTTAAAGAAATATATTCCAAATTTTAGAATGCAATCATTACTTATTTCGTCCCGATATACTTGGGCCTTTTAATAGGATCTGACTAGTATTATATCTAGTAGATCAACAAGTAATCATTTCAAGTAATTAGATCAATAAGTAATCATTTGATCTCCTAAAACCAAATCCAACCATGAATTTGAATCGTACGATAAGTGAAATAGTTTTATTGACTTCTGCTGAATGAAGAATAAATGAAGAATAATCCTCAGTCATTTCTTTGTCATGAATTCTAAAAATTTTTGTAAAGTAGGTGACAACAATAAACTGTTAAAAGTAGGTACAGAAGTGAAATAAAAAAGGAAAGGAATCATCGTTTTCACATTATCACAAATTGTCACAATATCACTCGACAAATAAATAAATAAATAAATAAATAAAAATAAATAAATAAATAAATTAATTAATTAATTAATTAATTAAAAATATAAGTAAATAAATAAATTTTTAAAGTAAATAAATATAAAAATAAGTCAATAAGTTTTAATAAATAAGTAATAATAAATATAATTAAGTAAGTAAAAAAATAAATAAATTTAAAAATAAGTAAAAAAAAATAAATGATTTTCGATGAAGAGAGAAGGCGCTTCTTTCTCGTCAGCGTCTGCCCGCCGCCGGCCGGAAATCGTCATTCAGATCGGCGAGTGGCTGCATCGACGTCTGCCCGCTCGCTTCCCGGCGCGAGAGGCCCCGGGGGCTGCGGGGCCGACGTGGTGGCCGGACACAGACTGAGTAACGGCGGCGGCGGCGGCGGCGGCGGAAGAGGGCTTTGGATTGAAAACGGAGATTGAAGTGCTCGCGGGGGCTCTGGACGGAGGCGGTCGGCGAGGCGAAGGGGTTGGCAGCGAAATGAGGATTCTGGTCGGGTGAGTGGAGGGAAGAATGGTGACGATGATAAATGCGAGTAGTGAGCGAGGCAAGCATAGTGGGTGGATGGAAGAGAAAGCTGTGAAGAGAGTAAAGTTAGAAAGATTTGGGACCAGGGATCATAGTGAAATAGTTCGGTAAAGGAGTTGAGATGCGAAAGGAGAAATCAACCCTGAAGGAGAAACTGAGATGAAACTCAGAGACGAGTAAGAAAGAGTTAAGAATGTAATAGAAACGTAATGGAAATGTAATAAACACGCATTGATGTTTTTGTTCACAAGGGTGTAACGCAAACGAAAAACCATATTTAACGAATGGAATCGTTGTATTAATAAATTTGGGAGTTTTGTATTAATAAATTTGGGAATTCTGTAGTTCTTGGAGTGTTACAAGGATACCGAATGCAATATAACAGGCTTTGGGCACTGAAGACGATACTCAGTCAGTGTAGAATATCCAAAGAGAAAACATTTACTAGAAGATGATAGAAATTTCAGCGCAAGACCTAAGAGTTTTCTTGAATACTTTTGAGAACTGGTTTCCTTGCTTTTGCTAGCCCAGGAAGTGGATTGAAATGTTAACAGTAGACGGCATAATGTGTGCACACACATGGACGTGAACCTGCTGCATTAACGTGGACGTGCTGTGTCCTCATATTTCGTTTGGTGTGTCATTTTTGTAGATATGGAGGAGTGAGATGAATGTCACGAGCTCGAATCGCTTCAGATAATCCAAAGAAGTACAAATCATTTATTGGGTGAAAACTATTTGAATCGTACGCCTCTACGAGGCAGTTGTACACGAAAAGAATAATATTTTGATAAGAGCAGAAAGATATATTTGAAATGTTCGTACAGATTTCTGAGAATAAACTATTCAAACGTCCAGAGCATGAGAGGAGGGGTCGGAGAAGATCACTTTTCTCAATGATCATCAGACTAATAACTTCAAACAACGAAGTTACGCATGTGACTTTTACCCCTGATTGCTAGGCAACTAAACACGCATTGATGTTCGGCAGATACTGGAAATATATTTGATTTAGAATGTGACCAGCGCCTTGGGAAAATGTGCCATGCGACACTGTGACATCGAGAAAAAGTTATCCCTTTCATATTCGTAGAAGTGGGATATAGATCCAATAGTAAGAGATCAAAATGCAGGTTATTCAAGTAAAAGTCTTGAAGGGCGTTGCGCGAAAAAAAAACGGGACTGAGAATAATCCCGATTCGGCAAAAGAGGGGTGACCAGCGTTGTGTGTCGCCCTGCCACGAGCAGGTCCCAGCGTTCACGAGGACTCGGACGAGTGCAGGTTAGGCCGTGGCGCAGGCGAGGGATTTCGCTGGGTGGAGCGGGGGAGGAGACGCGGGGACGATAGGGGCAGGCGGAGGCGACGAGCGAGAGCTGTGGGCATGCGGGGAGGTGGGGATGGGGTCGGAGGCGGGGCGGAAGAAGAGGATGCTGGTGGTGGCGAGGGCGACGGGAGCGGCTAGGAGAGCAGGTTTTGACGAATGGAGAGAAAGGGCATGCGAAAGTAGTCAGGTAGGATGGCAGGGGAGGGCAGTGGCAGCTGGAGGCATTGGTGATGGCGGGAGCGGCTGGGAGGGCAGCTTCTGTTGATTGGAGTGGTGGAGGCAAGCGAGGACAGGCGGGCAGAAACAAGAGAGCGATGCGGGCGGTGGGAGCGGCTACGATAGCAGGTTTTGGCGAATGGAGAGAAGGGGAGGGCGAGGACAGGCGTGGGTGGCAGGGGCCGCAGGGGCGGGCAGAGGTGGGTGCGGAGGGGCGGGAGCGGCTAGGAGAGCAGGTTTTGGCAAATGGAGAGAAGGGGCGGGCGAGGGCAGGGGTGGACAGAGGTGGGTGCGGAGGGGCGGGAGAGGCTAGGAGAGCAAGTTTTGGCGAATGGAGAGAAGGGGCGGGCGAGGGCACGCGGGGGCGGTAGGGGGCGGAGGGGCGGGAGCGGCTAAGAGAGCAGGTTTTGGCGAGTTGTGAGAAGGGGTAGGCGGCGGCGACAGGGGCTGCGGGGCACGAGCGAGGGGCCGGGGGCGCGTGGCTGCGCGCAGGCTCAACCCTCATTGATCGGCGGCCGCGCTATCGGCGGATCCGCTGCGTGCCCCGCGCGCGCTCTCGCGGCCCACGGCACAGTGCGCACAGTGCGCCGAAAGAACACACCGACTTTCCTGGCGCAGGGCACCAACTGAGGACACTGCCATACCTCTAACCGAGTTGTCCTAGGGTTCGAGTCGCGTCGGTGGCAGAGTTTTCGAAACTAGCTAGATGGCAAGGCCGAGTACCCTAACAAACGAGCCACGGACCGCGCGATCTTTCCTTCCTCTTCCATTCCTTCCTACCCTCACCCCGTATTTATTTACAAACACACTTACGAGTACTACATTACCACATATATTTGGAGACCAACCGGGAGATTAAAGCTTGTTCCGGTGCCCTCTGGTGGGAGATACCTGCTTGGGGAAACCCGTCAGCTGCTCTTAGGTCGGCGCCGGATCTCACCAACCAGAGGATTAAGAGCACCTACACCTTCCGCGATAAACAAAACATGCACAACACTTACGGCACTAATGACATTATTTGACGTGACCGGAAACACGATACAACCAATCATTCAGGAGTTTATTACTGCTCGCTCGTTTTTGTTTCGTCCGTCGCGGGTTTCGCCCCAGAGTGCGCCGCGTCAGTTTCTGCGGCCCTCGCCGCCGCCGCCGCCGCCGCCGCCGCCCGCAGGCCGCGTTTCTCATTACGTGCGCTCTCTGCCGGCGGTGGAGGACGACAATAGACAAACCCTCTGCCCCTCGGCATCTCACGCCTCTCGCATTTCTCACGTTTCATATTACTCTGACGCGCTCTCAACCGGGTGAAATGCATTCGATGACTGAGACTCCTCTAGGTCTCCGCGGTTTCAGCCTGTCTACAGGGAGCTTCTCTTGTCTTGTGTCGTCCTAATTGTCTTCACCTATGTTAATAAATTTGCATCACTCACCAATAACTTAGTATCAAAGTTTTGTCTTAGAGAATATAGATCAAGGTTAAAGTGAAATGGTCATTGCTTGTACTTGGATTTTTTGTCGCTTGTTACGTTATATTAACGCCATTCAACAACAATTTTTCGTCCTGTGTTGCGGTAGAAACTAATATTTCTTGTCTCAATTTTCATATTTTCATTATTATATTTTTCTGTTTGTTTTAGGCATTTAATTTTATTTGAATCATATACAGCACATATTAACTGCCAGAAAAATGTGAATTTGTTAATTTTGTTATATTAAAATATAAGTTTGGGTATAGGTGGCCCAAAACACGAAATGATAGAAATATTTTCTGCTAAATAAGAGGTAATTAAGGACTTATTTTTTATTTTCTTCATAGATCCCTAGTTTGCCTTCTATACTGAACAAATTCTTCTTTACTCACTCATTTCAATACACTTCATAACTGACTTTTCCTCTAAGAGAGTTTTGCAGCTTCAGTATTTTTATTTGCGTATCAGTCAAAATCAGTCTTTCAATTGTTGCGACCTCAATATATCATATTTCTTTTCCCTGCTCAGGTATGTAAACTACTTTCAAGCAACAGTTCTCATGTGATATGAGTTAAGAAGATGATATTCTATTCACTTCACAATGAATACCCGAAACCGGAATATCTTCATAGGGAATCAGTATTTTATTGTTGTACTAAAATGTAATAGTATTTGGTGCAGATGTTAAAAATGAAAATTCGGATTGCTATACGTACTAATTTATGTTCGATAGAGTAACTGCTCTTTGAACATGCTTTCCAACCAATGGAGAAACATATTCACATCGAACAGCAGTAACGCGAAGTAATCCTATTTCCACTTTAATGAAGTACTCTTTAAAACTTTCCAACACATTCCAATGAAATTTAGCAGTGTTATTTTTATAAATGCAATCGAATTTCTACTATCGAAGTGTTGATGGTCATCAACACCGGAATAAAAGAACCGAAGTGGTCTGGTTTCAATATCGTTTCATCAACAGCCTCATTCGCCTCACTCACCAACTCTGGCGGCATTATTGCGAAGCTGCCAAGCCGCGCTCTGCCGACGACGGCGACATAGCGCCTGCGGGTAGGCAACCCTTTGGACAGCGCCGCGAGGCAGGCGGCGAGCGGAAGGGGGAGGGTGAGAGGGTGGTGGGCGTGTGCTCTGCGCCCCTGCTGGTGGCAGATGCCGAAGCTTATCGCTCCCGGGTGGCGAGCCGTTTATCGCAGGCAGGCTAATTACCAGGGCTCTTTGCGAGATCACACGGCGCTCGGCTTCGCCGTCAAACGCAGCCACGGCTGCTTTTCGCGAAAATTTGCTGTATTCACTCAATATATTGGGGGGGAAACTGTTTGCCACTTTGTTGCCCTTTTAATTTGCGTTCGTTTTATAATGCACTCTAGAAAAATGAACAGCTGGTGGTGCTTCTACAGCATATAATTCCGCACAATATTTCTAACTTTTGCTATTTTCGAAAATTCGAGTAGTGTAAAGAAAATGATATTTGCGACATTTTTAAGCGTCCTTTGCGCAGTCCATAGAAATATTTTTTATATAAAAATTATCTAAAAATCATTCTCTCTTTAAATACACATGATTTTTTAATCTATAATTCTATATATTCGAAAATTCAGAGAGTTCGTCAGAAATAAAGCCAGCACCCATTCTGAAAACCAAAATAGCAAACCATCTCGAGGAAAAAATTTAATTAAATAAATTGAAGTATTTTTTAGAAAAATTATTGTTAACAATTTGCCTGCCTTTCACGGAATGTTACGGAATTACTCATATTTTTGACAAATTGTACAGGTTCTTATTTCAAGAGTAACAGATATGAGGAAAAGATATGAAATATTGTTGTTGTAGGAAAACGTCGGAAGAAAATATGAACCTTTGGAGTTTTCGAAAAGTCATGGATTTTAACGAAAATGCCATTTTGAGGCGTCGTTTACACTATCCGAGGACAAAGCTTAATGAAAAAATGTGGCGCTATTTTTAAGAAATTCTGATTATTTGAGACTTCATGTAAAGTATTCCCAAAAATCAAAATATAGTTTTCAGGCAAGAGTGGAGGATCGTAAGGGATCAAAAAATTGGAAAAATATGGAAAAAATTCTATTTAGAAGCCGATAGATAATAGGTGGGGAGGATGGGGGTAAAACCGAAAAATAAGTACAGCCGCAATAGAAAAATGACTAGTCAGAAAACGACTGTACCTTTCCGTAGCACCAATTTGACTGTCACATTCCTACTAAACAAATATCAATAGACTGAGTTTAAACGTCTAAACGCGAAACCATTCACAAACATACAACTTTGATCACTCTGAGCTCACTTGCGTTCGCGCGGACGCACTAGTCATGTGACGTTACGTCTGTGATGCCAGATAACGCCCCTTTGAAGCACTGCAAAGCAGTTACAAATGTGTGTTTAATACGAGCACATGAAGTATAATTATTTAATGAAAAATATACCTAAAAATCTGTTTACGTAACATTTGTGGGAGAGATTTTAACAGCAATCTGACGTTTCTGATTGAAGTATATTATATTTAATAAGATGTCAAGAATTTTCAAATATTTGTTGTTCTATTTTCACACTGTCTATACATTTAATTAGAGTTTAATTTTTTTGATACAATGTATACAGCTATTGCTTATTGTCACTAGGTATTTTGCGAATGACAATTTCTGTTTGTTTACGAATTGGATATCTTTGACTATTAACACATTCATGCTAACGTTATATAACAAGAGTAATGAAATCAATATCATAGAATGCGTGTCAATTTTTTTCTTGTCAGTATATTTGGAATCGCGAGATTATTCATGAAATATTATTTCATAAACAATATATTTTCTCGGATAATGGTTGTCATCACAAATCCGTCTTATCGAACCCAAGATGTATTGCTGTATCAATATCAATTGTAGACGATGAGAACAGAATCCTGTGAAGTCAATATTGACATTGATATTGACGTTAAGTACCTATTCGTTATTTATGCCACACTCATGACATTACAGTTCACAATTACGTTGCAAAGATAAATTTAATCTTTTGGCAAGCTAAGATACGAAATTGTATTTATTTATCGTCAAAAATAGTAAATTCTGTTTGTGACGTAAGAGAGGATAAGTATAATCTAAGAATCTTCTCTTAGGAACCTTCAAATCAAAGAATATTCTGTATTCTGAAGATATAGATAATTCTTAAGCATCAATAACACTGAGATGTGGAATGTATTATGCAACAAAGCAATATAAACAGTTCCGAAATAAATTACTGGGTAAAATGCGAAAATTATAATACTAGTGTGTTATGTTGTATTTAAACTTTAAAATATTTTGTAAAGGCCATGTTGATTTTTTCCATTCAAAATCTTTTCTTGGAATATTTAACACGCAAACTAATCAACATTTCACTTATCGTCGGTGTATAATCTAATTCATCTTTTAAAAGGTTAATTTAGAGATAAGTGGAAAAGTATGTTCCGAAAATAGGAATAAAAATTTAACGACGAAAAATTCTTATAGATAAAAGACGAAACTATCAAAAAGACAGTCTGTTTATGGAGAAATGGCCATTTTGTATTTGGTTAAATTACAGATTATTTGTGTTCATTGCGACATAGTGTGCACATAGGTGTTAAATTAAATTTTTATTGTGGTATATGACTAAGCATTTTGACGTATTGACAATCCAATGCAACTGATATTTTATTCACATAGCATTTTAATATTATGTAAAATTGTAATAAAAATTTTATTATATACACACCAAATCGAGGATGACATATTTAACTCCGTTATTACTAGTCAAATAAAACTTGTTTTAAACTCAGGACCATTATTTGTCCCAAAATAATCCTACATGACCTTTATGCGCACTGCCAAAACTGAGGAAACCATTGAATTTTAACTTGTCATTTTGTGCAATGCAAAATGAGATAAACCTCCTTTAGCTAATAATGCAACATGCTATTATTGTAGAAAATACAGAATAAGCGTTGTGTCGGTTCGATATTGTGGTTTGTGTTTCCTTTTGTCCAGAGGTTTTGTGTATCATTATGGTCCCGTTTCCTATGTGGATTACGGAAAGTAACAATGAAACCTGCAATGACTTCCTCCGGATATAACTTTGGGTATTCTCCGTTAAATTCTTATCATTATCAACATGTTGAACCGCAAATTGAAAACCAAGAACCAGTTATCTGTAATAGTTTTGCAAGCGTTCGTATGAAATAATTGTATTGCGTATGTGTTACATTTGAACAAAGAAATCGAACTTTTCATTAATGAATGTTTCTTTCCACGTTTTACAATCTTTTCATTCAATACATTGTAGATTCTAGAGATAATTTACAGAATAATCCGAATACAGTTTGTTTGTTTTCTTTTCTTCCTCATATTACTTACTTTTTCTCCATGTTGTTATCCCCACATCATCCTCGCTGACTCTCCCTGTCTCTTAACTAATAGAAAAATTCAACGAAAAAATAAAACGGACTTTCAATACAAAAAAAGACTTCAAAAATTAGTTTCGAATACTCGTTTTTATTCATTCATCTGGATAATTCATTTACAGGCCACTTTTCCCCCGTGATGAAATAAAGAATCTAACTTTAATGTAATTTCCAATAACAATTGTTTCTTTCAAAATGAATTGCTTCTATTAGGGCCTTTTTTTAATTCTAAAGTCAATTTTACATTTTTTAAATTAAATATTTATTTTTAATGTTTACTGCCTAAGGTGAAAAGGAAATATATTGTTCCACAATGTCTCACTTTACCCACCAGAAGAATTCAAAAGTAAAACTGTGTGAATTTGTTTAGCATTTATAGGTTAAATAAAAATAGCACTTTTGCTATACAATTTTCGGCGTTATTCTCTCATTCGCATAAAAAATTAAAATAATAAACGTGTTATTTTTTATAAATGCTTGTGAATGTGCTTTTGGAAAATTGGCACGTTTAATTCAACATATGTTTTAATTTTCTACAATACAATTGTACAAAAAGAGTACTATATTACATCATAAGTATTAATGTTAACAAATTCTTTGTATTTAGAAAAACCTATTAGGCTTTTATAATGAAAGAATAGATGATGTTCCATAGAAATGTTATCTTTTGTAATTTTCGATTATTCAAATATTTGAATGAGGACATGAGCAGATTTGTGAGAGTGCTTTGACCTATTCACACGCTAAGTTATAAGAAAAAATCTGGAGACATTATTGAAAATATTTTGAAAATATGGTATGAGCCTTATATAAAGAACTCTCAAAACTAACATAATTTGTTCCAAATTCGAGTAGTCTAAAGTCAAATCTATCGTAAAATATAATTTTTGGGAAAAATATTGCTTACGGTTTAGGTACTAGCATTGTTTGCGTTGTTTAAGAGTTGCATCACTTTATTATGAAGTGGTTGACGTATTGCATCACTTCACTATTCTTTATTTTTTATTTTTATATTTGAAGCCCATGATCACAAAATCGTCTTGCTACAGAAAAGTATTAGAAATAACCGAGCATGCTGCAAAAACTTTTCGATTTTTGTGAAGGAGCAAAATTCCACCTCTGCAGTCACAGAAAGCTTCCGTCCAGGAATTGCCTCTGAAACCCAAATTCCCTCTGAGATGAAATAAAGAATCTAACCTAATCATTTTGATGGAACCGAACAATCAATTCTTCCAGTACAAACTTTTTAATTTATTCATATTGGGGATGGATTAACAAAGTTCAGTTTAATCTTAACTATGCATTTGTAGTTATAAGCTGATAATAAAACTTAATCTAACAGCTAACACTAAATTTCATAGTCAGTGCTTTCACAAGAGACCTCAATTGATTTATTTTAGATTGCTGTAAATGTTTAAGAATGCATGAACATAATATACCCATATTTTTATTCGAGTTTGGCGTTCTGTATATTAACTCAGTTTGAGATTTCTGCTTTGATTGATCAAGTGGAAGTTTAAATAAAAGTTATTGGCGAGATAGACTATGTAGTAAGGGATTGATTTGATGTTTAATTCAGTGTGTAGTTGCTTTTTGGAGATAAACCAGGGGGCTTGAACTTATGAATTTGTTTCGGATGACTTATATTTGGCAGCGTTTATCCATGTTGGGCACACATACTGGAGGAGTGGTCTGGTGATTGCTTTGTTTACCTGACGATGATTACATTGTTTAATGAGAGTTTAGTGGTTTCATTTATGAGCAGTTTCAAATGAAGGATTTTAATGTTTGCTCACTAAACTTTTGTGTCTACGCGATGCCTCTTTTGGGACCAGTGAGATGCGGGGTCTAGATGGAGTATTTAACAGTCTTATTGGGTTCTTTAGACAACTGCATATACCCATTAAGGGCAAGGGCTTCCTGTTTGAGCAGGGAATTATTAATAATTATTTAATGAAATGATAGGATGATGATGAGGGGTGAAAGGACAATCACGAATACATCCATTCCCGAGGCGGGATTCGAACCCGCGATCCTTCGATCCTAGATCACCACAACACTACTGTCTCAGCGATCTCGGCTACCCGGATTGGCAGTCTTTTTTCTTTTTCTTTTTTTCTTTTTTTATTATTTAATTAACGTCGCACCAAAAATGAGGTCATTAGCGACCACTATTGGATTTAACGTTATGGTAACTATCAAGATGTCATGATATGGTGATGACAGAGGGTGAAAGGACGAACATAAATGCAACCATGCCGGAGGTGGCACTCGAACCCGCGATCCTTCAGTCTGAGGTCACTACGGCACTACTGCTTTTAACGATATCGGTCATCCGGGTAGTCATATTGTTAACATTATTTTATCGATATAAAATAATATTATTATTTATTCTTAATGGGACGGGACAGCGGTGGGGGGGGGGGGACTTGACCAGGTACGTTTTGAATCACTTAGAGCCGCCCACGCTCGTGTCTCAACACAAATACAATCATGCCCGCGGCGGGACTCGAACCCGCGATCCTTGAGCCCGAGGTCGCTACGGCACTACTGCTTTTAACGATATCGATCATCCGGGTAGTCATATTGTTAACATTATTTTATCGATATAAAATAATATTATTATTTATTCTTAATGGGACGGGACAGCGGTGGGGGGGGGGGACTTGACCAGGTACGTTTTGAATCACTTAGCGCCGCCCACGATCGTGTCTCAAGGGCGAGCGCGAGCGGGTGGCCGTAGGTCACGTGGCGTCGCGGCGTCTGACCTTGGGCGGCCGCTTCGCACAGAGCCCTCTCGCAGTCGGAGCACGCCGGCGGCCCCGCCCCCTTCGCACTGGGACGGACGCGCTCCGCGCCGCGCCCAACCGCAGCCTTCTCTCAAAGGGATCGATTGAACCACCCGGCCGGGAGACCGGTCGGGAGTAAGGATGCGATGTCGGTGTTTTCAGAACATCGAGTTTTTTGTAGAAACTTTGATGTTTTAAACATCGATGTACTTACACACACGTTTTTTTAACATGCATGTATTTACACCGACGTTTTTTTAACATCGATGTTTTCTGATTGATTTTTTTTTCTTTCCCGTTGTTTTGTTTCCTGATGGAAAAAAACATGATTACAATACAGTGAAAGTTAAAGTATTAAATAATAACTTACGGTAACACTGTTATTCATGTGTTGGGACCCAAAGAACGTTGTTAGTACTACCTTCATCGAACTAACCCTGTCGCCCGAAATCACCTCCATGCCATTGTCTTCATTTTCATTTCGCATATTGAGATGAGGTTAACAAATACGCTGTGGGGGTATGGTCTGTCTCTTCTTCTCGTACATTTATTCGGCCGATTTTCGGCGATATAGTTATTACCGATGTTCAAAAACGTCGATGCTTTTTAGTCGATGTATTTTTAACATCGATTTTTTAGCTTTGAAGATCGATGTGTGCTAACATTCATGTTTTGTTATCGATGTCCCAAAACTAGTCGGGAGCGTAGAGCTTGTCCCGGCTGGGGCGGTGCCCCGCTGTTAGAAGATATCTTGTTAGGAACAAACTCCGCAAGCCGACGGGTAGGTGGGTGTCGGATCTCGCCATCCAGAGTAGGCGATCACCACCTTCTCCCGCGATAAAAAAAAATACTACACTTACGAGAATAATGACCTTAGTCGTTGGCGCGCCCGGAAAGACTAATCAATCAATTGAATGATTGTTTCATGTTTCCGTGCGCGTCAACGTCTATACTCATAGTCCCGTAAGTATAGTACATGTTTTATCACTGTATAGCTGTTTCCCCCGTTGGATGGCGAGATCCGGCGCAGACCTACATGTTTGGTTTTCCTTGGCTTTCCTTGGGTTTGGTTTGCCCTGGCTTGTTGGGTTTTCCCCAATTGGATATCTCCCACCAGTGTGGTCAAACCATAAACTCCCGACTGGTCTCCCAACATGTGTGTGCGTTTAAAGTAAGAGTGGCGTAGAGGATGGAGCAAGAAGGAATAAGGAAACATCGCGCGCGGTCCTTGGCTCTTTTGTTACATAACTGCTCCGCTATTACCCTTGATTGATCGGAAGAAACACGGAATTTTTTTTCTATAGGAGGCATCACCGGATTTAAGTACTGCGCGCGCAATGCAGAAAATGGTGCTGGGCTCCCTCCGAAAATAATCCTTCGGAAAATGAAAATAATTATTCAATTTCTAAATACAATTTTTAGTCAAATAGTGTATTTGAAATTGTTTTACAGATACGGGCATATTTTACGGTACTTTTTAAAGATTTTGTTTTTTCCTGTTTCGGGTTCACACTGTACGGGGGAGTCTTAGAACACACTTATTTTGCTTCAAGGTAAATCCAGTCCTGATGGGTGAGGGAACAATGGTGGTATGGTCCAGTCGACTTTTCCTCATAAAGATTTTTTTATTTATTTATTTTTATTTTATTTTTCGTAAATATATTAGTGAATCGGTAACCTGAGGGGTTACCACCACTCCGCATCGCCGTGTATGCGTATTTGCCAAAACGTTCATCTCCTCACTTGAAGACACGCTAAACAAATTGTTTTACTTTTCTTCATCTTTCTTTCATGGTCGTCTGAATAAGGACAAAAATGTATTGTGAGTTAGTCACGCGTTTCAAGGTAGATCTTTTTGTATCCAAAACACAGTAATCATTTTGAATGTATGTTTTCTGTTTACGATAATTGCTTCCCACCAAGCTGAGTTTTAAGTTCTTAATTAATTGAAATTGAACATAGTATCGTTGAATCATCGTAAAATCGTTTAATGTCAAAAGACATTTTCTCCACTGTAAAATAAAATCTAATTATTTCCTTTGTTTTTAAGAGTGTTTTAAGTGGATCTTTAGTCACAATTTTCTTTCTCTAAAGCATTCATGTATTTATTGTCTCTGGAATTAAAGAGGCTGATTAATCTCTAAAAGATTGATAATAATCCCATCGAAAAATAAGAGATTAAGAATAATCTCAAAGGCATTTAAGTTAAAGCACAGAGTAAATACACAGTGTTTACTCTGTGCACTAGTAACATGTAGTAACACTAGTAACATAACTGTTTACATTAGTGCACTAGTAATCTCACTAAAGACAGAACAGATTTATTGCAACTAACACTGCCTCCGAAATCAGGAGGAAATACAGCTATCATTAATAATGGTCAATGTCAGATATGCGTATTCGCGTGTTTGAAACTGAACAAAAAATTTAACAAGATAATTTTTTTTAACTTTTGTTTATGACACGAGTTTTACTGAACTTTATTTAGTCAATCTGTCGCGTTCGGGACTTAAGATTTCACCCTCATGAACAAATCTCCACGTAATCCCCTTTTTTACATAACTAATTATTTCATCTTGAAATATCCAGTGTATCTAATATTGTATAACTCTATAATGTAGTTTTAAAATTGGTTTGTCAAATTACTAATTACTACGAGAGTCGTATTCTTTATCCGCATGAAACTTTGTGGTAAATATTACTACTCAGAAAGGAGTTATAACAGCAGTACAAATATTCGATACAGAATAAATGTGATATTTCTAAAAATATCGTCATTCTTTAGTTACGTGCAGAAATGTTTGAAAAATAGTATATTTTTGCTTGCAAAACATTCACGAGGACAATTCGCAAGAAAGCCATTGAGAAAGAGAAAAACCTATTTCCTTCGGCCGCGAAATGAACGGCACCACTCAAGTTCAAGCCGTTCTCTGTAAAATTACGTTTTGTGTCACTTTTTCTGTGAACCGGCCGTGCGGTCACAGAAGTTCTGATATTAAAGATTAGTTCACTCCATGCAATCAGAGCTTCACAAAACTCTTGCACTGGTTACGCTGCAAATTGCATCAACACATTCACTAGGAAAGAAGAATAATGAAAAGTACGAGAAAAACGACCGAGTGGCCTCCAGATGTTAAAATGAAAATGCAAGGGGAGACAAAAAGGGAACGAAAAGCTGATTTGACAGAGAAACTGTAAACACAATAAGGGAAAAAATCAATGCATTTATTTCATAAATGAGTTCAAATTAGAAAACTTCTGTAGTAGAAGTCGAGTTTGGGACATACGGCACGTTTTTAGAGCCTGTTCCCTCCCTTAATTCTTCTGCTACCAAACGGGGTAACGGAAATAGCACATATTTATATATTTTAGTGTTTTTGCATTTCCAGGTTGTTGAATGTTTTAAAATTCATTGTGTTTGTTTTTTCTAACCCTGTCAATAAAATTATATATACCGAAATTAAAAGAAAAATATATCGTTAAATATTTCTAGTTTTTCACCTGGGGAAGTCATGTTACCGTTGGGTTCTTTGAGTAATTACAATGTGACAAGAAAACACAAATCTTACCATTTTTTTACTCTTACCAGAGGCCAGTTTTTGGTATTTTTTCATTGTTGTGAATTATATGTCAACAATGAACTACATGCGTTACCGTGTGGCTTTAGCATTCAGTTGTGGGTTATTTCTTCTGTCTTAACGTGGCAAAATAATATACTATTAGTGAGTTCGAATATGGTGTAATTATCAATATTCTGTAGATAAATAGCACTAAGAATTAAAAGATTTTCATGCCTCCATCAATTTTCTCCTCAAAACTTTCGACGTGTTAATTGAATTACTCCCAATGACAGTCTTAACTTAACAAAATCTCTTAGTAGCAGCAGGATTAACCCTTCGTTGTTACCCTAGGTCTGTGGAAGCCACTACCATTATTCTTCATGATTCTTTGAGTGTTAACCGCAATTCACGTCCTTCATCTGTTTGGTACCTTCGTAGACAAGGTAAACGAGTTCTTTGAGAAAATTATTATCGTATACACATCCCTTTGTAGTGATTTTGGGTCTGTTAGACCCAGCGTACCAACCAGTTAAGTTTATTTTGGCTAACAGAAGAACAGCTTGAAAACCAGATATTCGCAAAAAGGGACATTTTTATTTATGTAAGGACAATTAAGGTCAATATTCTTGTGAAAAGTGTAAAAATAATTATCTGTTGAAAGAATCATGCCACATTCCTGTGTCAAGAATGTATCAAAAACATTATTTTTATCAAGTACATTGCCATTACATTTGTAATAATATTTACCAAAACAGGGGAACAATTATTTGTGTCCAGTTTCTAACTAGTTCAAATAATTATATTGTCTCAATTCCACAATTAAATCACCCCAAATAAGCCACAATTAAAATTTCTGTAGAGAAATCCCGACTAGAAAAACATTGGGTCTTTAAGACCCAGAGTACCGCCGGTGTAGGAATCAGGTGCCGTACCAACGAAGGGTTAGGTAAAGAGCGGTCCATAAATAACGTAACGCTAAAGAGGGGGAGGGGGTTTGAGGCAGCGTTACGCTGCGACATACTGCTTTATAGGGGTAGGGGGGTATTCTATTAATGTTATGTAACAATCGATTTTTTTTACATTTTTTAACATTTGTTGAAATACTGCCTCTTTTGTCACACTAAAACATGAAAATATTATCTAATTAATTAGTTTTAAAACCAATTTTTTTAAGTTATTAGACGTTGTTACTGAATAAATGAAATGAATACTATTTTTTACTGGACGATAATTTATTTTCAATTTTTGCATTTACATACGGGATGGGGTTGTCGCAGACGTTACGTAATTATTATATGGGAGTTCAATTGCACGTTACGGGTGTGTTACAGGGAGTATTCAAAATACTCCAAATTTGCGTTACGTAATTTATGGTCGGCCCCTACTGTTTTTTACTGGACTATAATTTATTTTACCTTTTTGTATTATCACAGGGAGTGCAAGGTTGTCGCAAAAGTTACTTAATTATTAAATGGGGGTTCAATTGCACGTCACGGATGTGTTACAGGGGGTATTCAAAATACTCCAAATTTGCATTAGGTAATTTATGGTCGGCCCCTACTATTTTTTACTGGATTATAATTTATTTCCCCTTTTTGTATTAACATAGTGTGAGGTTGTCGCAAACGTTACGTAATTATTATATGGAAGTTCAATTGCACGTTACGGGTGTGTTACAGGGGGTATTCAAAATACTGCAAATTTGCGTTAGGTAATTTATGGTCGGCCCCTACTATTTTTTACTGGACTATAATTTTTTTACCTTTTTGGATTAACGTAGGGAGTGGGGGGGGGGTTGTCGCAAACGTTACGTAGTTATAGTATGTTACAATAGTAGGTAATTTATAGGCGGGCCCTAAGCCATTGGCATTTTGTCCACGCATACTAGTTGTTTGGGCCGCGGCGCGCGGCGCCAGTTTCCGCCGGGAAGGCCGCGGGCGCGCCGCGAGGCGAGGACGGCGTTGAGGTGGGGCAGTGAGGAGGCGGCGGTGGGGACTCGCAAGTGTCAGTACACCTTCCTCGAGCTGCCGGGGAACGAACTCGCCATGGCGCAGGACATCCCGCAGAAGGAAACAGAGTAAGTGTCCCTTTTGCTACCGTAAGGGAGGTGGAGAGTGTGTTGGCAGAAATGTTCGCTTACGTCGCCTTTCTTCGTTCGCAATCGCGAACTCTTTAACGTGCCGCATCCGCTGTGTTGGCGACGCGAGATAAGCTGGTTGCGAGAGCAGCGAAGCGAAATTGCGCTCTTCCTAGCAAGGTCGTCCGACGGCGCTAATAAGCATGCGGTTGTTTTGAGCACATATGACATCGGTTTTTACTTTGTCGTGCACTATTACTTTAAATAGCGAGAGTATTGTAATGCTGCAGGGAAAAAAAGGGCCGAGATTTTTCGTTGCCTGTTTACCGATATTTGTAGTTCTAGGAAAAATCCTACATATTTCTAACGTTCATCCTGATGGCATATTTTTAATAAATGATTTAATGGCTGCCTTCATCTTGTAATACGATACTTATAAAGTTCCGCTGAAAGCATCGTAGTGCCTATTAGTGTGACATGTACTAGTAAGTACTACAAACTTCTGTTAGCTTTTCTTTGCGCTAGTATTTGAATTATGAGTCTAAACAATTTTACTTTCTTTAACCTTAAAAGTCAAAAGTTAGGAAAATCAATATGAATTATACACCGTTAACGCTGATAAATAATAGGTAGATAAATATTTTTTACACGATGTAATTCAAGAAGAAATCATCTGCGTTTCAACAAGAATATATCAGTCGCGATAATTTATCTCTCGTGGCAGTGCAATACTTCCGTTAGTTCTCGCCATCCACAGTGTTATTGTTCAATTAGGCTCATTGCCATCACCCACCACACAACTCACTTGAAGACGAGTGGGAAGCATGGACTTGTGTGACTCAATCTGTGCAACAGCAAGGGGTGGCTCTAATGACAATGTCTTTTCTATGACTTCAGCATGAGATTGGTTCATTTGGTATTTCCTGTCACGAGAGCCATTTTACACCACGCTTCTTGGGCGTGTATTGTGCATTGTGCTTCGTATATTTATTGCGTCCGTCAAGCACGCAGCTGCTACAGGTGACGTTCGTGTACATGTGGCAAGGTAAAGATTGAGCAAAATGAATTGTTTTCTTCATTTATTTCTTCGGTGCTATCTTCCTTAACATGCTTACATCACTTTCTTAATATGAAAAAAAAACAATTGTCGCTTGCAACAAAAAATGATCCGAGACTGCGATACAGATTTTGTTGTATATTAAAAATATTCTCAATAAGAGATTTAAAAATCGGTAAATGGATAGAATCGGTAAAATTTTAATAATCAGTTAGTTTTTTAAATAAGACTACAAGAGCCCAGACACTCAAACTGGATTGTGATATCCACAAAGAACATTACTAAATATTTCATAATTCTACAAGCTATATTAGGAGCTACAGTTTTTGTAATTGCTCACGTACTTGCTTCCCCGCAAAATCGTACATGTACAAGTACATGTCGCAAGCGACAGACATCTGCCGCCTATAACTCCTTATTGTGCTTGAAATAAATACAGCGAAATTAGAAACACATATTTGTCGCTGTCTGCGCGGGAAGGAAATGTTTGTCTTTTCTTTTGCTGCCGTCTGTACCTCTGACTGCAGGCCCTTGTAGTTGTTGCTGTAGCGATAAGCCTCTGTCTTCTGCAAGGTCGACAAACAGAATTCTGGCCAGAGCTACCGCCCAGTGCTTTGTATCAAGTGCTCAATGATAAGAGACATCACAGGCAGTGTGTGGGCGCCCATAGGACGAAGCAATTTGCATTAACCACACCTCCAAATAACGTGCGCCAGGAAGTCTCTCTGCACGGGGGCCGAGTCGGGGCCTCCTATTAAAAATTGCATTTGGGTTGGAATCAACCAAATCAATGGTAAAGAAATAATGGGGACAACACTTCCAGCATCTGATATGGTTGGGGTAAGATCTACGTTTCATTTTGTTTCAACGTGCTATCAACATCATTTCTATTGCTAGCACTCTTCGCCATCGAGGTACCACTGCGGAAAGACTTTACTGGCTCACTATACAATAGTTTCTAGTTGTTCCTGTCGATACAACAGAGCTAGGTAAAGAAAGTGTGCTGTTTCTTCGAAGAAAATAGTCTTCGGTGTTATTATTAAGATTTTGCATAAATATTTTATGCATCTTGTTCGTTATCAGATGGTTTATATGGAGCTGTTTTTTTTAATGTATAAGTCTTGACAACTTGTCTTGTCCTTTTAAGGGCAAAAGCTTTCTTCTTCGATGACCTGTGACGGCTTCTCCAGCGCGCGTTGGTCGGTATGAGACGATGGGAAACAAAGGTCGTAAGTGGTCAGTGGATAGGGACAAGCTCGCGCATTCGTCGGAAGAAATCAGAGAAACCATGCTGTCATCGTACGAACGCGATCCCGCCCGCCATCCCTGCAAGTCGCTGATGTTGAACACATCAAACCGACACTTTTCCTTGTCTCTCCTTACACATATTTACTGTATATACATACATACATACATTTATTAGAACTGCAATTGGGTATAACCCGGTGGCAGTTAATGACAATAATTGCAAAAAGTTCAACACTTACATTAATAATAATACTAAGAATGATGATAATAATAATAATAATAATAATAATAATAATAATAATAATAATAATAATAATAATAATAATACCGTACAATACAGTACAAGACGAAAAGCAGCATTGAAAAGTGCATTGATCACGTTCACCGCACTTCACTTCACTACACTACACTTTTTTGCTTTGAATTACACCGACCAGCACTTCACAGCACTTCACCGCACTTCACCGCACTACAGAGCACATACTCATTTAATATCTTGTTCTAATTTGTTTCTAAAACTTCGGACACTGGCACACAACATATGGCACATATGTTGAGAGTTTCTTCGAGTAGTGATTCCGGGTGCGCGAACTGATGAGGTCGTTAATTCCGTAAGTGTAGTATCCACGCGGGGGGGAGTGGCTTTGATCTTCCCCGCTGGATGGCGACATCTGGCGGCTACCTTTGCCGAATTGCGGGAATCTTCCCCAACCAGGTATGGTTTTTGGTTATCACATGGCGCATGTGATGCTGTCTTTAGGTATGGGCTAGTTTGGAACCCGTGTATACTGTCCTGTCCTGTTGGAAGATATTACTCGCGCAACTTTTCTTGAACGATGACCTTGATCCCCCTCCCTTGTGCAATAAACAGTTGAAGGCAAAGGCTCGCATAGGGCTCTGATAACAACCTTCCAAGCATTAAAACTTCGTTGGCGCGAAACAGAAGCTAGTCAAAGCCAGTTGCTTTCATAGTGCAGAACTCCTGTTCTGATTTAGTGTCAATATCGAAAGAAATGGCTGAGTCAAGTCCAGTTCCGTCAAGGGAGTCACCTAAAACTCCCGAAAAAGTTAAGCACAAGATGCAGTTTTGACTTTCATTTCACAGACGTTGGCATTACTTAAAATACTCTAATGGCCGACTTTGTAACTAATACCCCCACTCCACCTGAAATCATCAATCCATCGTTCAAGAAAAGTTGCCCGAGTAATACCAGGATGGAGAAAATCCCACAAGTGAACTTGTAGGTTGACGCTTGTACTGTACTGTCCTGTCCTGTCCTCTCCTATGGCCCGAAACGGACCATGGCCGACCAGTCACGACCGACAAGAGCACGACGACTTCCCTCCACCGTTTATACTGAGCTTCTTAACCTCTCATCGTCACACAGCAATAGATACTGGGACATTTGTAAGGAAAGCAGTACAGTTGTAATTTTACCACGGCCGAGAATCGAACCGGGGTTGCGTCGTGGAAAGCGAGCACGCTAACCAACGAGCCACCGAGGGCCTGCCTTAACTTGTATACCATGTCCCTTTAACAATAAAGGTATCTTACTCAACAGCTTGTGACGGTTTGTCTATCGTGTATTTACATAATTATTATTGTGGTTATTTCATTTCAGGAGCACATTACACTATACGAAAAGGCAAATCGTGCCCAGTCTGCTCAAGAAGTGTCAAAAATTCTCTGGGCAGTTGTCTTTTTTAATATTTCACATGAGGGTTCTGTATTCCGAGTTTGAAGTGGGTAGTTGATGGTATTTGTGAAATTTTGCTATAGAATTTTGCGGATAGAAGTGAGAAATGTACTGTGATGGGGTGATGCCAAATTATTGATTAAGCTGGGAGTTTGGGATAGACCAGGATGCTTTTGTGATTATTCTTAGATGTTTATTTTGGGAGCTTTGTACGAGCTCTGCGAGTTCGTACTCTGCAAGTATTGATTTTGGATGCTGCGGCCCAGACTGGAAATGCATAGCTTAATATTGGTAATATCATGGATTGGCAGAAATGAATGGATGTGTGTAATTGGAGTGGAGATGACGCTTAGTTGGAGAAATAATCTTTTAGTGGTCAATACAATTTTGTTCATTACAGTATATGCTCTCCAAGTGAGACTCCTGTCTAATAATACTCCAAGGTATTTGACCGTGGCGCTCGCGAGAATCCCTGCAATGTTGACGCTTCCTTTTAATAAAACTACCCCCAAAGTTATAACAACATTGAGCCCAAGAATTCTCGCTATTCAAACACCACTGAGTGTTCTCTAAACTCCGGAATCGTGCGCTAAAGGAAGCGTGCAAATCAAAAAAAATAAAAAGGTATATAAGAGGCTAATCAGCAAAGTATCCAGTGAGAGGAAGCAAGAACTTGATGAGTGTGGCTAGCTCACAAAACGAAAGCAGCGTTTTTACATCAGAAGATTCTGAATTAGTCGATCCTGTATCACATGAAGTGAAACACAAATATTGATGTTCTTACTCCTTTATAACAGTTTGTTGGGCGAAGTGGACCCGACATCAGAGTCGGGGAATATTTTAATCAAATATGAGGGAACAAAATACCCAGGTCAGGTTACTAAAACCGATAGGAAATATCAAGTTTGTATCATGTAGTAGGTAAAACTGGCGTGGTCGAAGATGAAAGATGAGATCTGGTATTCATCTTCCTTTTATTGAGAAAGATGAGCTAATCAAAACATACATTTCGAACTAGGAAGTTTTAAATGATAGATATTAAATAATGATTTCCTGTATTTATATTTGTAGTAGAAGTAAACCGCTGAATGTAGCAATTAGATGTACTACAATTTTCGTCTGAAAAGTTTCTTGGACAACGTGCCCTCTTTCCACTACGCGTCCTCGGGTTCGATTCCCGTTGAGCCAAATCTATAATGTGCGTTTTCCTTGCAATGTTCCAGTATATGTTGCGTGTGACGATGACAAAATTCTCTTCTCAGGTTGAGAAAACCGCAATACAGCGCGGGGATGTCTACGTGCTGACCACACGTAACTCCTTAACCCATGGCCACGAGACAGGGACGTCGCCGATAGGCCTAAGCCTGTTCACAGGCTGTCGTGCCAAGTACATATATGCATACAAAGAGTTTCGTTTCTAAGGATTCCAGTACTTCCTTCTTGCAACATGGCCCACTTGCGTCATGTTCGGTAAACGGTAGGAAGGAAGAAGGAAAGCCTGAGATCTTGACTTAACGAGGAGGAAAATATGACAAATGTATAATTACCACGAACGATTTTCATTCAACAAATGTGATTCATTAAAATACAACGATTTGTTTGGATTGAAAATTTGCCATGAAGATATCTCATACCCTCGCCGAATTTCAGTAATATTTTCTAAAATCTGAGCAAGAAGATTAATAATATTCGAACTGTCTCGACGAGAGAATGTGATTTTGGAGTTTGAAAGCTAGTTTAATAGCCCCTTTAGCTCACGGACGTGCATGTGTTAATACTGAAGAAGGAATTACCCGCGTGGGGTGCATCAATCAGAATTAAGATTATAAATTTACAATTTCATAGCTCATTAAAATGAAAACGAGAAATGGTCTTTTAAAATAAGACAGCCGCCATGGGAAAACCTTTTTGATATTCCGTTACTGATTGGGAGCTGTGTTTTCTCATTTTGTCCAACTTGTATCAGGGAATGATGTGTACTGGCGAGGTACACGTTCGTTCGCTGTAACGGAGTGTTGAGTCCTCTCGAATCCTGGGGCGGTGCAAGCAGTTTCTTGCTGCCGAAAGCGTCGCACCATTCTATATTCTTTGCCGTATGCGCCACACGTTGCTCGAACATTCCCCGAACATCCCGGACTTGTCACCTTGCGACTTCAGATTTTTGGCAATCCAAACGGTCTGGCAAGGTACCTGTTTGCGTCGTCGAACAGTTACGTGATTGTGGAGTGCAATAGTGATTAACAGCCAGCAACCAAAAATCTCTGATAAAAAAAGTTAGCCGATCGGAATGGCCGAGATCGTTACGGCAGTAGTGCCGTAGCGATTTCGGACCGAAGGATAACGCCTCGGGCACGGTTGTATTTGTGTGTTCTTCATTTCACCCCCTATCATCACTGTATCATGTCATCTTCACAGTTCCCACACCGTTAAAATGAAGTAGTGGTTGCTAATAACCTAGATGTTGATGCGAACTTAAATAAAAAAATAAAATTAAAAAATAGTGAGCTGGGGGGATGTAAGCTTAAACACCGATAGAGAGAATGTAGAGAAAGAAAAAATCCTTAGCTTAGAAAAAATATATTCCTCGTTTTCGGTTGACCCACTCTGTAAGGATACATAAGTCAGACGCACCTCCATTCTGTAACACATATTTCGTTGCATGCGTTTTCGTCTATAACAGCTAACAGTGCGTCTTAGATCACTAGACCAAGCCCGATTTTCGTCATTCCCATAAGAATCTACAACTTGTGATTCTTAGGTGGAAAACTAAAAATTGTTACCTTTCTAGATTTTCAATTACATTTTTGAATGTGATTGGTTGATGTTTCCGAGCCCGTCAATTGCTAAGGCCATTAGTCACGCAAGTGTAGTGCCAGTCTTTATCGGGAGGAAGCGGTGATCGTCTTCCGCTGGATGGCGAGATCCGACGCCAACCTATGTGCGCTTGCGGGGATTTCCCCAACCAGGGGAGCACTGCCCCAGCCGGGACACGCTCTAAGCTCCCGACTGGTCTCTCGGCAACAGTGGTAGTGTACCGCTAATGAGCGCGCGCGCGCACGTGTGTGTGTGTGTGTAAGTATGTAAGGGGTGAGGATAGGACAAGGAAGAGGAAGGAAAGATTGCGCGATACGTGGTCCGTTTGTTAGGGTTGCATTCGCCTGGTGGTGATTGGAGAAATCACGGAAAACTCCCGATCAGAGCAGCTGGCCGCTAAAATTCTCCTCCAGACAACGGCTGACTACGACCTACTATCTAGCTATTGTGGAAAAACCTGCCACTGTCGGGACTCGAACCTAGGACTTGCTGGTCAGAGTCACTGCAGTGACATCAATTGATGCCCTCAGCTATCTAAACCGGTCATTTGTAAGGTTTACGTCTATCTCTTCCGGCAAACCTGACCGTTTGTCGGGTGATCAGAATATCGAAATAGTATGTTGTAAAATTAACTTCACTATTTGGAACTACGTGCAATTTAATCGCGTGGATCTGACTTTCTGTTTGCTAAAACACGCCCAACAATATACTAATATGTTATCATGAACACTATCAGACCTATTTATTTACTTATCGTCAAAAACTGTAAAAACAGTATGTGACGTTTGGAAGGAGCAAAGCAAAATTTATACGAGTAGTTCATAAGGAAAACAAAGGGTCATCTCAGCATTCGCTCAATGGATCAAGAAAAACTGAAAAGGAAAAAAACAAACAATTGAGATGGAAAATCTGCAACCCCCAAGCTGTTTAGCGATGAGAATAGCAGTTGTTACAAACATATTCAGCCTTTTGCAATGATACAATACAAAAGGTAACTAGTGCATTCACAGCAATATCGGTTTACTATTTCATATCATTGCTATTTGCATGCACAACATTACTATTTGATGAGATCAGTGTCTCGCTGTTCGCCCTTTGGCTCCCGTATGAAGCTCTTTTTACTTTTTTAAAACAATGATTTCCAGAGTGCGGAATGCTTTCACAGGTCCAACTAGAAAATACAAAATTATACGTATAATTTTTACATTAACGATTAATGTTTACATTAACGTATAATGTTTACATTAACGTATAATTTAGTATAACGTAATAATCTTTACATTTACAAATATGAAGCAGCGTATGAAGGGTTTACTGCAAATATGAAGCATATATTTGCAGTAAACCCTTCACAATAAATCTTCTGCACTAACTGATGTGGTTGTGGATTGCAATCGAAGATTTGTTGACAGAGATGAGCAAAGTTTTGGTCCCGACAGCTTGAGTGAACGAACGAGTATCTGATAGTGAATTCCGTCAGGCAACTGCTAGGCCATTTCTACGATTTCCTCCGATAAACAAATTTCTCTATATCGTACGTAATCCTTCTATTCCTAGACCAAACCACGTCCCATTCCCACGTATTGCGTAAATGATGCAACTAGTCCGTCAGTTGACGTTGCATGTCTTTGTATCGGGTAACTGAAACCTTTTGCTGTCGTTGGATGACTATCTCACAACGGACTGTAAGATTATTTCGTTTCTGTCAAAACTTTTACGTAAAACGCCATGTTTCGAAAGAAAGAAACAAAGCAGGTGAGGGGTCCGTGGCGAACGCCCAATCCGCTCCTGGCTTCGTGGTATTTGGAGACCCGTTTCCGCGCGGGCGGCGCAAGGTCGGCGTGGCCGTAGCTGCTACGTGCCGCCTCGCAGAAACCGTTAGATCGCGAAAGTGGCAGCGAGGAAGCAATTGTGCAAGTGCTCGATACCGCCGAACTGACGTTATGTAATTGCAATGGAACCTAAAAATCAATGTGATATGTAACGTAGAACACAAAATGTGATCTTTTGTGGGAAGGGCCGAGATCAGGCCCTATAAACTGAGCCTGACCACTATTAAACGTATTATTATTATTATTATTATTATTGTTATTGTTATTATTATTATTATTATTATTATTATTATTATTATTATTATTATTATTATTAGCCATTACTGACCACGGTACACGATTATCGTACGTAATTTTTCCAGGATCAGCTTTTCCAGCTGTTTTCCTCAGTACGACAAAGTTGTTACGCCTTATGAGATGATAGGATGATGATGAGGGATCAAAGGACATTCACAAATACGACCATGTCTACGCAGGACTCGAACCTGCAACCTCCTTGCAGCAAACTGCTTATTATAAACGACGGCTGCCGCAACCGTCTGCGCCGACCTTAAATGCATTATTATTATTATTATTATTATTATTATTATTATTAAATTCAGTCACATAATTTGTGCTGTTTTTTATCTCAAATCTTGATTTACTGAGCTGTTTCTCTGAAAATGTGCCTGTCCTAAACGCATAATCATACATTTCTTCATTTAATATTAAAGTGGAATACATTATGTGATTAAATGTTCGAAATTACAGCCTTATTTTACAAAAATGTTATAAAGCGCAATATCTCGTGGATTAATGTTTCATTAATTTTGTGCTACAACTGCATATGTTTATTGTATTACATTTTACTGCCGTTGATTTGATTATGCTCCATACGACTCAGAAGCGTTGAGATAAAAAAGTTAAATTGATATTAACAACCTTTGAGAGTATAGCGTTTCAAACCCATTGGTAATGTGAATGTTCTCTTAATTGATTGCACGAGCTTCGTGTAGTTTGTGTGGTACATTCATTCACGTCATTGCCAACAGCGCTCTCCCTCTGTTTACATTCTTTATCCTTTATCATTGCTTATCAGTGGCGATATACTGTTGGTCATAGGATGAGTTATCACCCAGTGTCCTATCCCAATGTGAATGGGTAACTGCAACGTTAACCCGTTGAACAGAATGTGGCCCAAAACACAATCTCATGTTCAACTTCATCTCGAATATACTATAGAAACAATTTTAAATTGTGCATAATGGATATAAAAAGTGAGCAAAGAATTGTCGGAAGGATTGTTTGATTATGTTTAATATCAAAACGTAACTATTAATTGTCACTCCTTCAAACAGATGTGCTTCGGTGCTTGCGTTTGCTACCTAACCATGGAAGGCAGTTTAAAAGATTCGGTACGCGTATGTAAACTGGATATCGCGCGATTGGGTTATCTATTCCACCCCTTCCATCTTATCTCACCTCATGAAATCACCAACGCGTGATGTTCTTTTCGTGTATCACACCTGCGGCAAACGAATGTGACAAAAATCATTAAAATATTTGAAGTATTCAGCAAGGAAGATTTATTTACGCATCTGATTTACTTTCTGCTTTATCGAATTCTTCGGTAATTGTCTTTCGAATATCATTATTTCAAAATTGAAATCAATTGATTCAATCATTCTTTTAATCTTTCATTAAAATATATCACCATAATATGTTGTCATGTATGTAAAGAAGGGAGTGTTTTGAATCGAAGTATCTCACCTCTAGTGTACGCTTGATGTCTCTGACAAGCTCATATGAAATGCGTGAACATTAATATTATGAAATCGATATCAAACTGCTCCAACAGAAATAACCTCACAAAATTTTATGAATTATTTATTTTATGTATGAACAGACAATAATTGTTTCGTTCCTTGATTGAAACGTTCAAATAATTATGTTCCAAATGTGTGAAATCTAATCTGTATGTGACATCCAAACATCCACATTCTAGTCATTCACTGTACTCGACTACGGAAACTAATCCCAGAGCATCCAAGCTGATTAACTGTAAATATTTTTAAATGTAATGAAAGATCTTTATACACGGCCAATCTAAGAACAGAAAGTACCCCTCGTGCCTCTTGCAGCCACCGCATTAAAACCAAACCGGATGCTTAACAGCTGCTCCCTCGGCGAGCGGTCGCGGGCCTGAAAAGGCGCCAGGAACGAGGGAGGGGGGAGCTCGCCTTGTGAGAGGGTGCGAGGGCAGCGGAGCGGGGCGCTGGGGTGCGGCGCGAAGGGCACCGAGGGGACGGGAAGAATTGAATTGAATGAATAATGCCTTATTTTACGTGGCGAGACTCAGGCCAGGAGACCTGCTCTTCCGTCTGACCACGCAATTTCGCTACGCTCCTTTCACCAACTAGCAGAGAAAGGAGGTATTTCTGGGGCGAGAAACGCGATTTGAATTTAGATCAGAAGCGTCATTTAGGCTTGAGGATCTATTACATGCAAGTAAATCTACTAACATGGGACAGCCGACTTTACTTCCCCTCCGAAGGAAGGCGTACGAAGGATTTTTTCGCACGCGCCTTTCGCTTCGATCGGGTTTGAACCCGCCTACTTGGGTACAACAGTCCGATACGCTAACCATTACACCATTGCCGCGCGCGGGATGGGTCGGAGCGGTACTAGGCTGAGTGGAGGGGAAACGGACGGGGCGACGGGTGTTTGAGGACGGCGAGCAGGACGAGGCGGGGCTTAAGGAGAGAGGCGATGCGAGTCGGATTGGGGCGGATCGGGGAGAAACGAGGCGTGGCGGAGCGGGACCGGACGGCATGGGACGGAGAAGGCATAGAGGGACCGAGAGAGGCGGTGCGGAGGGTGTTGGGTGGAGGGGAGTTAGATGGAGCGGAGTGTGACGATGTGAAAATGCAGGCCGGGGCTGGTACGGGAGGTTTGGTAGATTGGATAGTGGTGGGATGGAGCGCGGTGAGGCAAGGCGTGGCACGGTGGGACGGAAAGGACGAGGCAGGGTGTGGCGGGACAAGGTGTGGAAAGTCGAGGCGGGGAGTGACAAGGCAGTGCGGAACGGGACGGGATGTGGTGGGGCGGGGGTGTTGGATTGCGGGGAAGCGGAGTGAGGGCAGCCCTGGACGGAGGGGAGAGGGATAGTGGATTGGAGAGAGGCGAGATGGGGCGGAGCGGTGCACGGTGAGGCAGAGCGTGGCAGCGTAGGGCGGGACGAGACGGGATGAGGCGCGGAGAGCAGCAGGGCAGAGCTAGGCTAGGCAAGGAGGGTCTAAGCGGGGCGGAGGGAAGCGTGGCGGGAAGGGACGAGATGGGGTGGACCAGAGCGGGGTTGACTGGAGGAGTACAGAGTAGGGCAGGGTGTGGTGGGCTGGGGCGGGGCAGGGAAGAGTGGTGCGGAGAAGAGCGAAACGAGACAGGATGGGGCGAGGCAAATTGGGGCCGGGCGGGGCCGAGCGGGGCGGGGAGGGCGGGGCGGAGCGGGGCGGAGCGGGGCGGAGCGGGGCGGAGCGGGGCGGAGCGGGGCGGAGCGGGGCGGAGCGGGGCGGAGCGGGGCGGGGTGGAGCGGAGTGGAACGGGGCGGGGGGGACTGGGGCTGAGGCGGCGCAAAGCGGGGTAGAACGGAGCGGGGCAGAGCGGGGCGGGGCAGAGCGGAGCGGGGCGGAGCGGGGCATGGCGGAACGGGGCAGAGCGGAGCGGGGCAGAGCGGAGCGAGACAGAGCGGAGCGAGACAGAGCGGAGCGGGACAGAGCGGAGCGGGACAGAGCGGAGCGGGACAGAGCGGAGCGGGACAGAGCGGAGCGGGACAGAGCGGAGCGGGACAGAGAGGAGCGGGACAGAGAGGAGTGGGACAGAGCGGAGCGGGGCAGAGCGGAGCGAGACAGAGCGGAGCGAGACAGAGCGGAGCGAGACAGAGCGGAGCGAGACAGAGCGGAGCGAGACAGAGCGGAGCGGGACAGAGCGGAGCGGGACAGAGCGGAGCGGGACAGAGCGGAGCGGGACAGAGCGGAGCGGGACAGAGAGGAGCGGGACAGAGAGGAGCGGGACAGAGAGGAGTGGGACAGAGCGGAGCGGGACAGCGGAGCGGGAGAGCGCGGAGCGGGGAAGGGCGGAACGAGCCAGAGCAGAGCGGGTTGGCCTGGGGCCGGGCGGGGCGGGATGGGGCGGAGCCGGGTGGTCTGTTGCTGGAACGGGCCGGCCGAGAGCGCCGCGCGACCGCCGGCGCGAGGGGCCGTATCAAGCGGCTGCGAGGGGAGGGGGCGCGAGGGCCCGGCCGCCAGCCGGCAGTTGGCGCGGGACCAGCCTCCGGCGCGCACCTCCGTCTCGGCGACCGCCGCCCCAGCGCCGCAGCATGGGCGTCCAGGACTCCGGTAGCAGCGCCGACAACGAGTAATAACGAGGCGGCGCGGCAGCGCTACGTGGACGGCACTTGTTTAAACGAAGGAAAGTGATTAGTGAATTTTACACGCGTGTTAACGTTACTCTCTTGCGCGTTTTTCGACTAGGGTGCCTGAAAATTTTCGCCGATTGCAAATCTTGAAACGCCGAATAACTCGTAGGTTGTCTGTGTGTTTGAATCGTAACTGCCTGTGTAATGAAATGGCGGAATGTTGTGCAGAATAAAAGAACTGTTTGTGTAATTTCTGCTTACAATGTTTGCTGTCGTACATCGCTCTAATCTTTCTACCGTAAATCATTTTAAATCGCGGTATTTTATTGTGTATTAGTCTTCACTGTAATTGTAGGGCAATATAGAACATCATTGGCGCACGCCTAATGACCAATCACATTCTTTCGTTTGTTCTTGTGCTCCGTTCCTGGGGGAAACAACGATTAACGTTAATTGGCCGTGCGTACGTGCGAGCAAGACGAGGTGGCTGTAGCTTTCATCGAGAAATGATTTCGCGTTACCGGTTTGGACATACATTCTGGCAAATATTTGTATGGGTTTTTAGAGAAAGGTATTTAATTGTTCTGCCTGCGTACGTACATTTACGTACTAAATGTAAAGCATGCAACCAACAATTCATACTTGGTTGATCTTAAAGAAGAGAGGTGATCTTAGTGACACAAGATACTGCGAAGTGGTTGAATTTTAAGATTTTTTAAAATTAATGATAAACATTGTTTGATTATGCTAAAGAACTATCTAATTACCTTTCATTTTATGTTTAATCTAGGAGAATATAAAAAAGTGCAAATATATTGAAATTTATCTTCGTATTTTTTACGTTAAAATTTCTTCCGACGTGGAATGTAAACGTGCTTGGCAAAAACCTGATTTATTGTATTTTCACTTAAATTTTTGATAAACGTTTAAAAATTAATTAATAAAATTATACTCGCTTGACAATATAACTATGACACATAAATTAAGTAAACATTTTCTAATTTGACAAAACTTCAAATTCATTCAATGATAGTGATGAGTTTTTAGTTATTAAAATTGTTTTGTATTGTTTACAAGTTTCTTTCTTCTGGATGCCGCTATATGGTTTGCATTCAAACCATGTAGGAAAGTAACACATCGGCATCGATTTCCAAAACTTACAAGAAGAAAAGTGTTGAAATTCATTCATGATTATTGTCTGCATTTGCGTAGTGCACAGATAATGTAATGCCACTTGGCTCAAAGTCGCAGCTCCTCTGTTCTCTCTGGATGCAGTTCACAAGCAAGTGCCAGTAGGTGCACGTGAGTGTGCTCACACGCTGCACTTGAAAACACGTGCAAACCCGCTGAAAAACAATCTACGATGACGCATTGGGACGGGCGAGTTTACATACACGTCTTACATCATTCCGCACAGTAACCCGATACCAGAGTTTTGCAACTCGACAAAATGTAATCGTGTAATCTTTCTGCAGGTCGCGATCCACCGTCCCGGAATTAATTTGCCTCATCGTTGAGTCACGATATCCGTGGAGAAACACGTCGATATCGCGGAGTGTCGGCAAGAAGTGAGCTTTCACTGTTCTACTTTTTCGGAAAGCCTCAATTGTGTGGAGGTCTAGTACGATTTCGCGCAGCTGTTTCGTAGCGGTAAGGCGCGGTTTGGCGCCCGAGGCACGTGGCGGCGGGTGCACGTGGCAGTGGCCACGTAGGGGCACCATCCGCTGCGACTCCCCAGCTGCCACGGGGGGGGGGGGGGAGGGGAACACATAAGCCCGACCGTTGGCTTTCTTTAAGGATGAGGCAGCTGAAAGGAAGTGGGACGTGAACAGCTGTGTTCAGAGGCGCTGGTTATTTGTACCTAAGCATTATGCTAATGACAATAGATTGTTAAGCACTCCGCTCTTTTACCGAGAACGAAGGAAAAGTTCCAATTCCAAAACCACGTACTTTCTTTCACAGCCCTACAATTTACTTAAATATTCCTCTTCAATAATATTAATTTCTATGAAAACATGGACGGTGTTGTGCTTTTTGTTTTCGATGTGATAATGTTGTTACGATATTACATTGCATTGCGAATAAATTTTTGCTTACTTAGGGTTTAAAGTAAAAGTTTAATCTTCATTTTAAGAAGAAATACTATCTTTGCCCTTTTTACTCAAAAAAGACTGTGAGAACAGGCCATCAGTGTAAGGTTTCGATAGATCCGACGAACATCAACACGAGAAATGAGAAAAATGATATAGTTTTTGTTGGCATCTAACGAAACTTGTCATGCCATTATAAAACTCTACTATCAGTGACCTTAATTTTGTGTACACCGAAAATAGGAGAAACCTCGTTGGCACTTGCTGGTGAACTGCGTCATTATAATCTATTGTGAAATATTTATTTGTGGTATTTTTTGCGTCTACTTATCAGTTTGCAGCTGCCAAAAGAAAGACGACATCCTTAGTTTTATTTACGAAATCGGGAATGACAAAAACAAAGGTTTTAAAAATCTCATAATAACAACATCGTGTTAAATATATTTCAAACACAATAAAATTTAAATATTTTAATGCAATAAAACTTTAAAAAGTATTGCTCACAGCAAGCGGATGATTTTCTGAGGTACAGGGTGATTAAAAAGGTTAAAGACCCGTGCTGTGTGGCGGCGGAGCATTTAACATGAAAAACAAAAACGTGTGAAAGCTATTTAAACAATTATTTTAAAACTTACTTTATTGTGAAATATTTATTCAGAATTTAATAAATACACATTATGTACATAAATAAAAATTTGAAAGTAAAATATTCAGGTATGAATATCTGTTCTCTAAAAATAATCGAGCATATAAACGTTAACATTGTTTGCATTCATGTGGTGTATATATAAACATTCATCACATGCCTTCCAGCGGTTCTAGAACTGCATGTATTGTAAAAAAAAGGCTACATCGAGATTCATAATTTTATGCTTTCGTGTGAAACTAATATAATGCATATTATTACTATTTTTTTGCTCGCGACTCTGACGACTAGGACCAGGCATACATGCATCCATCCTGCATTTACCGTGGCTCAGTATCATTATCGTGGCGACCGGTGCATGTAACTTTAATTGGGGACCAGCATTTAGCCGAGTCCGATTTTTATTCCCCAGGGTTGTTAGGCCTGGGGGTATGGAAGATGAAATGATGATGATGATTATGAGGGGTGAAAGTACGACACACTCGGACATACACAAATACACCCATGGTTGAGGCGGGACGCGAACCCGCGATCTTGTAGTCCGAAACCACTAAGACACTAATGCTTCAGCGATCTCGGCCATCTGATCAGCATATTATTATTATTATTATTATTATTATTATTATTATTTTCTCGTTAATCGGCCGACTAGGACCACGCATGCAAGCATCCTGCATTTACCGTGGCTCAGTTTTTATTTATTATCGCGGTAGCAGGTGCTTGCAACAACTTTTTGGGGGGACCAGCATTTTTAGCTGGATCCGATTTTTATCCCCCACGGTTGTTAGCCCTGGGGGTATGGAAGATGAAATGATGATGATAATGGGGGTGAAAGGACAACACATACAGACATACACAAACACAAATACGCCCATGCCCGAGGCGGGACTCGAACCCGCGATCTTCTGGTCCGAAACCACTCCGGCACTACTGCCTTAGCGATCTCCGCCATCTGATCGGCTATTATTATTATTATTATTATTATTATTATTATTATTATTATTATTATTATTATTATTATTATTATTATCATTATTATTATTATTATTATTATTATTATTATTATTATTATTATTATTATCATTATTATTATTATTATTATCATTATTATTATTATTATTATCATTATTGTTATTATTATCATTATTATTACTATTATCATCATTATCAATGTTATTATTTTATTTTATTATTTATTTTTATTATTATTGGACGCAGTGCATTGTTTCGCAGTACGGTTTTGGCCAAGTACTTTCTTTCTTCGTTCAAAGCCACGCCTCTTGCTCGAACGCTCGCACGTACGTGTGCGTTGCCCAAGGTCACCGCGCCTGGGTGTGCCCCGGCGCTGAGCACGCCGCTCCCGAGGGACGGAGTGGTGTGGGTGGGATGGATGGAGGGAGGGTGGGTGGGTGTAGGCAAATGCAAAGGCGAAGCGACTTTCGCTACCCGGTGCGCTGGCATGTTTACAAACATCGTTAGTGGACGTCGTCACGTGACCTCCAGTCAGGCGCCCAGTCACTCGGGTCCTTGGAAAGCGCAGAGTTATGCACGACTGCAAATTGTGTGAACACGCCCCTTTTTCTGGATGTCGTATTTCTCTTCATGGGGACAAAAGATGTTTATTACATTGGTTGGAAGATTATTTGCAGAATTTGCAAATAAATAACATGAGTGATAAATACTTCAAAATTGAAAGTTATCCAAATAAAATATTAAATCAGAGTGCTTATTTCTTGATTATAAAAAATTTTGAATACAAATAATTTTTAAAATATAAACCACTTTAACAAAACTAAATTCAGTATTTTGGAAAGGAATTCTAAAATTGACGAAAGTTAAGTCTCGGAAAGACGAAAACAGTTAAATTAAATCCTGTCTGCCATTAAAAAGTCATACCGTGCTTGTCAAGCCGTCATTAATGTTTTATAATGTAGACGAAATTGAAGTGAAAAATAGGTAATACTCTAAAGAGGCGGGTTTGAAGCTAATATTTGAGTGAGGAATACAATTCATTCAAGTTTCATACAAAAATTTGGCACATACTTTGTTAGATTTTGTTTTTATCAGAATATTTCGTAAACATTTGAGTGATTTTTGAATTATGAGCAGTCTGAAGGACCCCCCGCCATACGAAGGAAACAGGAGTTTCTGGGCTTTAAAATTTGAAGTATCTACATGGATTTTTTTTACTGTGGTAATATTTGTCCAGTTCTATTTTTAAATCGTTGAATTGCACAGGAACATGACAAAACTTGCAGGAGAAACATCCCTTAAATTGATTTATAAATATTAAGTATTTTAGTAAGCCCAAATCACTCAAAACTATTCAGTATAGAAGGAAACTTTGCGATGAGATCGAAGAGTTGCCTACTCAATAAAAAATTGCAAATTGTTCTGCCCGTTTTACCAAGTTAATACTGTTTTGCATCTAGAAAAACAACCATAAACAAAGAAATAATAAATCAAATTTATTTATGCTATGGGAAGATCACTTTTGCTACCTTTGAAAACAATGTTTGCATCCTTCTGTATTATGCTAGAGAAATGCTTTCGGAAGATTTCGGACATATGAGAAGAAACGTTTCGAAATTATGAGGAGTAGAAACAAAATTCATATTCATTATTTGGCGACATTATATACGAGAACTAAAATACCTCAACATTCAATAAAGCCATTTACTTTACGTCATTAGGTATTCCTGTTCGAAATAAGGACGATCTCATTCTAAAAACTACTTAACTTACATTCAGATTGTGTTAATGGTAAAATTATGACAAAGCGTAATGTTTGTTTCTGTTCTGTTTCTCTTGTAAGCAAATGAAGTCAGTACGCGTTGATTTGAAACATTACGTTTCACTCGCAAGCATTTTGAGCCTTCTACCCATCCCGCCCACTGTGGTGCCTCGCTGTGGCACGCGCCTCTTATCCTGCAACTGGAGTCTCGTTGCCCTGTGAGACCTCAGATAACCTCACGTACCAACAACCAAAATAGATTAGCCATTTATCCAAGCAAATCCTTACTCTGAAAGGTAGCGCTCATTTAATAATTTTCAGTTGTTCAATCAGACTTTGCTTTCTCTTAAATGAATGACAGATTTCTTTTTAAAACGTGTGCTTCCATAGAAACTAGATTCGCTACTGGAGGGGATAGGTCATTAATTTTAGAGCCTCAGAACATACATCAAAGTTTGGAAGGAGAATGGATATTGTTTGGAAAAGTATTAGGATGTGGGGATATAGGAAGATCAGTATTTTAAGGGACACTGCACAAAACACCTGTTTATGAATTTATTTTATGAAAAACGTATCGAAAGATAAAATAAACATGGTGATGACAAAATGTATGTTGTGATGTTACAATGTTATGTTATAATTGTTTTAACACATTTTGGATACATTTGTAGAATATTTATTAATTCAAATATAATATAAATTAATTCAAATATGACAGGTTATTTTGGAATGGATTACCTAATATTTACTTTCCGGAAATATTTGGAAAATATGTGAAAAATGAAATTGACTTTTAAACTTTTTGTGTACTTGTTTATAATTTTCACCGAAAATATTTTAATATAATAGCACTAATAAAATAAACAAGGTCAGGGGCGATGTAGTCGGTCATAAATGTTGCCTTGGCAACCATTACAGATACGATTAAACTTATCTTCGTCAACAGTTTTCTGCGGATAAACAGCCATATGATAAGTCGACAACATGTCGGTTTCACGCTGATTTTACCGGTTCGAATATTCGTGCTCAATAATTATGTGGGACATCAAGATAAAGGGCATGTCTATGCTTTACAAAAATCCTCTGATTAAAATGCAATTTTGAATATCATGAATAGTTAGGAGTCCGCAATTGAATATTCGCAGATCGGCAAGTCTTCTATTTGAGCAAATACTATAGAGACAATACATGACACTCAACGATACAATAGGCGACATTTGAAGCTAACGCCAAAGATGCCCAACCTGTGTGCATAACCATTGTGATATCAAGTGCGAAATGTATATGTGTGTATAAGTTTGAAATATTTTTTCTAGTTTATTTACGTTTCGCAGAGGGATTAAAATAGTTTCCTTTGGCCGTCAGTATTTTTTTTAAATGGCAGAGACTTGGTGTAAGCTGTGTTTCATTTCACAAGTTATTAATTATGGAAGAATTGTTCTTTTTTCGATTTCCTGATGAGAACAAGGAAGAATACTCTTGTTCTATTATAACGTAAGTCACGATGCGTATGATCCCTTACAGACTTCGGGTTGTAAGTTTTTTATTATGTTAATAATTATCATTTTCCAATTAAATTCAGATATTAAAATACCAAATCACTGTTTTGTATTGCTTGTGATATTGTGTATTTACTTTTCTATTCCAAAAATATAAAATTATATATATGAATATAAAACAAAAAGAAAAATAATGATAGTAATAGTAATGTAAATAATAGGTGTATTAGAAACCACAAAACTCCAAAAGGTTCTGTTCACGTACTGAAATTTGAATTTGTCGCAGATTTGCGCAGAACTGCATTCGTCGCCAGGTTCGGTAGTGAGCCATTGTCTCCCTTTAATAGCATGCGAGAGATTCAAAGTGTCCTATATTGTCTATATAGTATTTGGTTTGAGTCCCGACGTTGGCAGAATTTTTGACACCAGCTAGATAGATGGATCGGATGGAACCTTTGTCTGGATGAGAATTCGAGAGGTTGGCTGCACTGAACGATTGTTTCTGTGACAGACAGCGAGCAATTTCTTCCTTTCCTCTTCCAACTCCCATTTTTTTCTTAGAGGCGGGCGATGGACTAATGACTCCTTCCTCTCGATCTAGAAAAACTGGCGGTTCCGCCAGCACGCAGATGTCAGGTCAAAGTCTGAAGTGGACTATAGGGGTTTAACACATCATTAGTGATGGTAGAATTTAGCACTTTCATTTTTTTAAATCACATTTTGAAAACAAGTCTACTGCAATTTATAGCACTATAAAGATTAGCATTTAGCATTTTGTAGCATTTGCTAAGAATTTGGTTACTAAGGGCGATTTCATCGAGAGAAAAAGTATTTTGATGGAATTATAATAAAATCAGGAAATAGGGGAACTAATTTAATATTTCATCATTTGTGGACTTCAACAAATATTTGAAGCAGTAATTTTAAATCCGTAGAATGATTCCTGTCTTGTAAAGAACAACAGGCTTCTGAACTTTATTCAGAGGAGAAGAAAAGTATTGTCTTGCAGTTTCTAAATACTTGTTGAAACGATAAAACTTTAAATTAAAAGGTCATGTATATTGTTAGATGAAATCAATTTGTGTAAATATGTATTGTCAATCTGTATCACAAGAAGTGGAAAATAAGCTGAGAACGTATTTCTTCCTTTAACCTGTTTCTTCTGTCAGAAACAATTGAACTATATTGACTGAAAAATAGTTCAGCTTCATCACTATTAGCCACAGTCTAATTAAATGTTTTCAAACATCGATCGGTTGTCGATGTCCTATCCCTAGTTAGAGAGCGGACACGAAGGATAGCATAAAAGGCAATTTTGCAAGTATATCGCATTTTCACTACAATTTCGCACTTTCTACGTGATTTCGCAATTTACGAACGATTTTATCGCAGATTGAAAACCTTAGAAATATTCTGTACCGACCGTCAAACATAAATTACTAATTTTTCTCGGTTCTTTGTAACATTTCGCATTTTTAGCAATTTGCTAAAATGTACCATCTCTAAGAATCATGAGTGCATTCACACTAGTGAAAATTCACTTTAAGAGCGCGAAGAAAATACTTAAGACATTTCTTAAACCCCTCATTTTTCCATTTTCTGGAGGTAGTCGGGACTCCTCGTAATTTTCGTTCGCATTACTACATGCTTTCTTTCTTAATATGTAATAAAGTGAAAAATACCCTTATCATAATAGGGATTCCCGTTTCAATAGAAAATAATAGAATGTTTTCGCTATAGTAGAGATCTGTAAAAGCTAAGCTCCCGTCAAAAAATGAAATGGAGCTCAAGGTAGAAGAATCTGAATGTTATTTTAACTTCTACCTTTCCTAACCCGTCTACGAAACGCGTAGCAAGTTCTTCTTTGGAAGAAAGCATGTCTGGTATGTCCTGGCTGTGAGCCAAATTGCGGTCTCGAGTTCAAGGGCCGAACAAAGTATCCAGAAGCTCCAGCGAAGGCAAACTTTTTCCAATCCTGAACGTTCGTTCTATGCACGCATGATCAGAATTTTTGTAGAAATAACATTCATATAATGTTCATTTTATAGATATTTTTATGTAAACCAAATTGAAAATTTTGAAACAAGATAAAGGATGTTTTACAAATATTTTATCCTATTTAATGCACAGGATTAGCGGTGGAATTAGCTAATGGTTTGGACAGGAAAGGTATTCTAAAATTAACGAAAGTTAAATCTCGGAAAGATGAAAACTGTTAAATTCATTCCTGTCTACCATTAAAAGGTCGTGTCTTGCTTGCCAAGCCACCATAAGATCCCAAAGTCTACTGTAAATCGTGACGAAGATAGTGAAATGTGATAATTTTAATTACTTTGCAACTTGTTTGAAATAAGAATTCTAGCTTGCCAAAATAGTATTAGTTCATTTATAAATCATGTTGCGCCTTTTATTACTTCCAAACTATCAAATATGGTATTTATTTGTCTTGCAAATGTTTGTTTGATTGTTTTTTCGTTTCTCTCTGACAACTTAGGATATAATTATGTCCAATCGGGTTACGCTAAATTGTCTAATTCGATAGTCCGCAAAATTTATGTCTACTGACACTAGATAAATTATTTGGCTTATTTTTCTTCACGTATCAACCAGAAGGAGCCCACTTACCGATTTCACAAGACCGATTAATTGCTCATCCGAACTGCAGGAACTGCATTCGAGATAGAGAATGTTCTCATAAGGAATAAATCTTTTTAACCTTTCTTATGCGAAAACTTCTTGTACTGCCTAAAACCTCAGTTTTGGGCCGCTACGTCACCTACAATTCGTTAACAATACTTCATATCTTCTAAATTACTATTACAGAAACATTATTATTGTTGATTCTATTTTGTCCCCAATCAAAGAATAATGCAACCAGAAGAAGGTTAAGTAAATAAATTAATACTCTACCCTATAGATTTCAAATAACTGGAATGATCATTACTAGGGAGTGGATTTTGATGACTTAAAACATTACCAAAAATGATGAATAAAAGGCTTTAAAAGTACCCGAAAATAAAGAAAAATGACGTAAAGACTTTGATCAAAACCACTTCAAACGAACTCCACTTGGGTATGTTATTGATGTAACCGAGGCTTCTTCCTTTTGTTCAATCTTCGCATAACATATAAAAATGGATCATTTCGTTTCGTCATAACATAAAATAAATTTCAAAACTAAACGGCATCGCTCTAAAGTGAAAACAAAAAAAAAGACATTTAATTAAAACTCGCCCCCTAATCATAACTTATCCCCTCTTTATTTCAAGAAATGAGCCTCTGACAATATTATCAAATTAAATTTTCAAAATGGAAATGTGGAGGAAATGCAAGATTGAAATATATTTCGATAAAGTATTTTATGGTAGATATTTATTTATTTTTATTTATTTATTATATTTATTTACGTCAGAAACAGTTAAAACCTGTGCATGACGTGCTATGGAAAGAAGTTAAATTGAAGTTACATTTATGTCCAGAAGCAAAACAAGGGACCATCTCGGCAGTTGCTCAAGGATCAGGGAAACTGGACGAAAACCTGATCGAGATGGGGGTCATTGACCCAGAAGCTTTGTCAGACTGAAAAGTAAACATGCCAGTGCACCTAAATTGATACTGAATATTTCGAAAAAATCTGTGAAACTGTCCGATCTTGGAAACCTTAAAAAAAATTAGAGAGAACTTAAAAATAGCTGACTTTAGATCTCTTCTCTTTTGGAGTAGTGTACTGATCTGCTCAAATGGTTTTTTTTGGCCCCTTCAACTAGAATATTCTCTGGTTTATTCGTAATTGGATTTTTTCTTCTAAGAGCCGGTTTCACCACATTCTGTTGACTTTTTATTGATCATATTTAAATAATCCCGATTAAATTTAAACCTACAATATAATCGCAATTATATTGTAGTGCGTGCATCTGCTTACAAATCTGTTTTTAAAACTGTTGTCTTGCCAAATTGGTGGTTACTTTTCGTGGTATAGTGAGGTACTCTCTTTTCAATCGTCGATTCTAAGCAGCGGCAGCTACTTCACTGTGAGATGTTGTTTTGCTGCACCCAAACATATACCGCAATTAAGTCAACTAATAACTGATTTCATTAAATAATTCACCTAAAATGATATTAGAGCGTTTATGAAAATAAATTTAACAAACACCTGAATGTGAATATTTAGAATAAAAATAACTTTTTTACGCTTACATATCTGACAAGGTAAATAAAAATATTTTTCATAACCGTGTTCTGCGAGCTATAATAGTAAACTATTCTTTGTATATACATGTATTCTTTTCAAGAAAAAAAACTGAAATTCCAAAAGAGTCAAATGCTTAATCTCCTAACAAACATAAATACTTAACAAAGTCGACTTCATCATATTCGTGCAAATAATAGGTTATCTGAATAATTCACCGCGGCCTTCTTACAATTTCAGTTGGGTGGAAGTGAACAGTGTATAGGAACAGCATCTAATTTTCAACGTGTGCCGTTTAGTGTTTCTGATCATTTCATCATTATAAAACGAGACCACAAGTGTCGAAACGCGAAGGAGTCAAACGCAATCATCTTCGAAGTGGCGTTTAACTCCGGAGTTTAACCTGCAATTTAAATACATGGGGAAACGTCCGAACAACTTACACGCGATTAACTAGAAAATAAACGACGTTTAACACAACAGATGGTGAAACAGGCCCTAACAATATACTGCGATTTATTCAACTCCGCCCCTGGCCGGTATCAGCTGTTGACGGTTTCATCCAATCGGAAGATTGAACGTCGCTATGGTGACGTCGCTGTGGTGACGTCGCCATGGTGACGTCGCTGTGGTGACGTCGCCATGGTGACGTCGCCGTGGTGACGTCGCCGTGGTGACGTCGCTGTGGTGACGTCGCTGTGGTGACGTCGCTGTGGTGACGTCGCTGTGGTGACGTCGCTGTGGTGACGTCGCTGTGGTGACGTCGCTGTGGTGACGTCGCTGTGGTGACGTCGCTGTGGTGACGTCGCTGTGGTGACGTCGCTGTGGTGACGTCGCTGTGGTGACGTCGCTGTGGTGACGTTCAAGCTTCCGATTGGATGAAACCAACAGCGGATACCTGCCGCGGGTAGAATTGGATATATCGCAGAATAAGAATAAATTTTGAAGCCCCCGTTTCCACTAGAGAAGTGATCTTGAAAGCGCGGGGAGTCCGGGGAAGGGAAAGCGACGGGGGTTGAGGGAACGGGCGATGCCCTTGGCGCAGCGTGGACGCCGCGTCCTCCGCGGTGGACCACCAGGAGCCGCGCGCGGCGTCGGCGGGCAGCTGTCAGCAGCAGCAGAACGGCCGCGACCGCCCGCAGTGCGAGCAGAAGCAAGACAAGGAGGAAGCGCCCTCGCTGACGAGGTAATTGGGCGACGGGCCGCGGCGCGGCGGGAGGCGAGCAGCGCCCAGCCCCGCCCCCGCCGCCACCGATCGGGGACCTTCCCCCCCTGCATGGAGGACGCCGGCCAGTGGGCTTGCACTGGCCCTGCGGCCGACAGGGAACGTTGCTCGAGGGGAAATGCAGACTGAGACGGCTCGAGGCAACAATTGATTCCACTGTACCACTGTCTTGACCGTTGGTTGATTGTTATAGTGATTCCGGGCGTGTCAACGTCTAAGGTCATTAGTTCCGTAAGTGTAGTGCATGTTTGCCTCGGGATGTGGCGGTGGCTTCCCCATGTTGGATGGCGAGATCGGCGCCGACCTAACGCTGGCTAGCGGCGTTATCCCCAAGCACGTGTCTCCCATCAGCGGGTCACCGCCCCAGCAGGGACACGTTCAAAGCTCTCGACCGGTGTCCCGCATGTGAAGTAGTCTGGTGCATGGTAGTGTGAGTGCAAGTAACGGAAGAGGATAGGACGAGGAAGACGGTGACAACCATCGGGACTCAAATATAGGACCTCCCGGTCAGAGGCCCTGCAAGGAGTGTTTCTGTCCGGGAGGTCCTAGGAATCGATTTCCGATGGTGGCGGATTTTCGACGCTAGCCAACCCAGCTAGGTTAGATTCGGACGTAGTTTGGAGAAGAATTCTAGCGATCGGCTGCTCTGGTCGGTATGGATTTCTGTGGTTTCTCCAATCAACACCAGGCGAATGCCGGAACAGTACCCTAATAAACGGGCTACAGACGCCGCGCAATCCGCCTTTCCTGATTCTAGTCTCTCATCAGACACACGCACTTAAACACACTTAGATGTATTACACTACCACACGTCGGTAGACCAGTCGGGAGTTTAAAGATTGGCGGAGGTACCCCGCAAGCCACCTCCCGGGAAGTAACATACATATACTGCACTAAGGGAACCAATGATCATAGCAGCCCCCCCCCCACACACACACACACAAGCACAAAACTATCTATCTAGGGAAATTCGCCACCTGTTCTTTCGGCTGAAAGAAAGCAGTGGGAATTCCATCGTTGCAGCACATTGCCTCTTTAGAGTGCAATAAACAATCTTACATGTGTAATACTCATACGTTGCTGTTGTGCAAGATTGTTTTGCCAATACGTTCCTATTACATCATCTATGTGAATTTAAGTGGATAGAAATAATATAAAAGCACTTCAGAGCTCGCACTGTGTGTGTGTGTGTGTGTGTGTGTGTGTGTACATGCGTGTGCATGTATGTGGGGTGGTATGCATGAGTTCGTTCTCGTTAATATTTCACTTATCAATGTCTGACCTGTAAACAAATTAGTTTCGCTAATATTATTCATGTTTTTGCTATTTATTTATATATATATATATATATATATATATATATATTATAATATATATAATATAATATATAATGCCTGCACACTCAAACTTCAATTTCTTATAGCACTGCAGTGTAGAAAATAACACCCAAAATTCCACAACATATTTTAGTTATGCTACAACTTACAATGAAGTAAAATTCCTTCTGAAGTAATTTTAGAAAAACTACGTGTGGAAAATAAATCGCCCAAAATTCTCTGAATTACTAACAGTATTGTGATAAACTACAATGAAATTATTGCGGATAATTGTAACAAAGATGTAGTCTTCAGAGAATAACAAAGGACCATAGTTTATGGTTTTGATTTGCACTATATCAACAGCCAAAGACTACTTCTAGACCATGCAGATGTAGAGACCAACACGTCAATGGAGCTTGCAAGTATAATAGTAATTTACGATACCAGGACGGGAAGTGTTACATTATGATTGTGATGTTTACAGCCGAGGCGACGTTCGGAGCCAAGGCTGGAATTTTAAATCGAATAGTGTAACACTGTCTGTGTGTCGTAAAAGGTTTTATTTCATACTCTATTCCATTTTGTATATTCTGGAATAATGAACAAGATTTCATCAACAGTGCCGCTGAATTTTTAGGGAGAATACAGAAACCTCTGAATATTTGCCTTATTGTTATCTATAAAGTGTTTCTGTACTTACTGTATACTATACAGTTCATTTCAGTATTAATTTATTTATGTTCATATCATTGTTATTATGCGGAAAGTGATTTCAGTGTGATAAAGTAGTACTTTCCACATTGTTTTCGAGACGGCCAAAGACAAAACCTAGTATGAATTAAAGTATTTCTATTGTATACGGGGGACAGAAAAGGATAGCACGATCCCTTATCGTACCCAATTGAATCAGACGTCGCGAGTTGTGGGAACGAGAACATTCTATTTCACACTTCAAAAAAGAATTGCATATTTTTATTAATGAAAAGGTTTTGTTATTACATGTGTTGAATTTATGCATTGGACAGGCTCAAGGACGTTTTATATTAATCACGTAGGCCTAAGACTAGAACCTTCGACATGAAATTGGGCACCCATAGCGGAGCGTCAATTCGCTTTAAAAGTTCGAAGTTATACATGCGACGCCATTCTTCTCGCATTGTCGTTCGTCATCTCGTATAAGTCGCTTTCTTTTCGTTCTGTACGATAAGGGAGAAGTGTCGAGAACCCTTTTCACGCGAACATTGTCGAAGGTTGCAAATCTGGCCCTTCGACAATGCAAAATATTTTGTAATAAAATTATTTTCGTGGCAAATTTGTACCGACAAGGTAATGTATCGTGCGTTTTCATTCCTTTGAGATTTTCACACTACCAGTATCCATAGCAGGTACTGAACGTAGCTTAAAGTTTAATATTTTGACGCTCTTCAATGTTGAGATAGACTTCTGCGCAAATTTCCGAGCAGATTTCTGTTTCTGTTTCTTTAAATATGCTGAAACATCAGGGGTAGTTTTAACGACTCGTGAAATAAATAGCGCGCCAAATTAAATTTTCATGCGAGTGTTTAAAAAGAACAGACATGTTATTGAAAAGTACGGGTGTTTGTAAAATCTTTTTCTTCTTCTTAGTCCTGTGTCACACGAGCAAAAGAGTTGACGCGCGTCAACTAACGCTGATGTAAGCTACATCGACGCCTACCACGCCGCCCTACGCCGCCTAATTAAAATAGATCACATATTCGTTTTAGTATTAATTAATTATCTTCTAAACCTGCAAAGAACTACGTCTTTACTTTACTTTATTGCCAAAGAAACTTCATTGAGAAGATTCAAGTAATAACAAAACCCTGAGTGGAAACACTGTTGTTTTTTTTTACACGAGTTACTTAATGGGCGTCGAAGATTAACAGTGTACTTTATGCGAAACTACATACGAGCGCTCTTGGAAACGTGCGTTGTGCCCGCAGCTTCTCGTTATTGCATCAACTCAAAACATATATGCGATCAACTATGTTTCAAGATCGACTCAACAGTATTGCGAACAGTATGCGAATTATACATATGTATAGCGACATGACCCACAAAACCGATTTGTAAAAAATGCAAAATGAATTTATATTTAAAAAATGCAAATCGTAGCGCTGTTTTTACCGTTGCAAAAATGAACTGCTGAAGTTACATAAAATAAATGTGTTTACAATTTAATTATAGTCATGACAATTTGAAAAAAGATATTTTGTATTTTTCCTTTCATATACATTTGTGGTGGGAGATGGAGGGGGGAATCGGATCGATTACCCACTCGGACTTGACACCAATCGCAAACCCTGGTCGTTTTTGTAAAATTCACCAAATAATTAAAATAGATCACATATTCGTTTTAGCATTAATTAATTATCTTATAAACCTGTAAAGAACTACATCTTTACTTTACTCTCATGCGAAAGAAACTTCATTGAGAAGATTCAAGTAATAACAAAATCCTGAGTGGAAATTTATTTTTATTTTTTTTATTTTATTTTATTTTATTTATTTATTTATTTATTTATTTATTTTATTTTTTTTACATGTGAAGTATGTTTACCCTTCGTATTTGTGAGACTGTTGTAAAATAGTACAGCATTACCATCTTCAATTCTGTAGGTTTGTGCTGCCTTCTTTTTTCATAACCTTTCCGCCCCTTCTAGGTTTCATCATAACAATATTCATTTATTACTGCATAAACTCATATCAACCTTTTCCAGGTAATTCCATTGCAGAGACCAGATTTTCTTGAATAACTTACATCTTTATTTCCTCGTAATTTGTTCTCTAATGCCATATTGTATATTCCTTAACTTGTTTATTTATTGCAGTTCATCCAAGCTGTTTTTCTCCCTCATTTTCCCCCCTTACCCCATCCTGTCACCCTCCTTCTCACAATTAATTCAATCATTCGTTCATTCATTCATTCATTCATTCATTCATTCATTCATTCATTCATTCATTCATTTCATTCAGACACCGCCACCACCCCCAGAAAATACTTTTGAAATGCTTTTTGTATTTTAATTTTTAGTATGAAATAAAAAAATGTCTGAGTATATTCAAGATAGGAATACCTTTGGATATGATGATCTATATGGTAGTTATTTTGAATAAGTTACATAAAATTCCAATGTTGGCCTGGGGGAGGGGATATGAAGGTATGAAGTATGGACATCATGGCCCCCTTGGCCTCTCTTTGGATATGCCACTGATTCTCTGGGACATTAAATTAAATGCAATATGTTACTGTATTAAAGATTAAAATATTCATAAATTGATATTTTTCATAATATTATAAAAGAATAAAATAAAAACTTCATTTTCAATAAATGATGCAATTTTTATTGATCTTCAGTAAACAAGTAAAAGTACAGTAATAATTTTTGCTTTAATAAAAAATGTTCCAGGTATCCTGATGGCTCAGTACGCCTGCGAAATCCTCACATCCAACTTATGGATCAAGATATTTTGTACCATTTGGCCTTGGGGAGTGAATCTCATGACTTAGTGAGCATGTTTGGAGATGTAAAGGTGAGAAAAATTCTCTTTTTATTAATTATTCCTTTTAGTTCTACTTTTGATTATCTAATTTTAGCTGATACAGTAATTATTCTTTTTGTTTTTATAACTGGAAACAAAATCATTACTTTAAAGGAAGAGATTTCTAAGCAAAAACTAAGAAAACTCCTCTTCATGAAATGGCTGTGGAGTTACCTGAAGCATTAATTTTTAATATCTCTCTTTATAAAAAGTGCTAGAGAATGTATCATTGACAATGTTTACACTTCTTTTGTTTCAGTTAGTACAATAGTAATTATGATTATTAATCAAATACCTTTAAAATGTTCTTTTTTAGTTTGTATGTCTGGGAGGAACTCCAAAGCGCATGGAGCAATTTGCCTTCTCTATTATGGACGAAATTGGCCATAAATTACCTGCAGGGACCACCTTACTTGATATAAGCCGGTACTCATATCGTTATTCCATGTACAAAGTGGGACCAGTGCTGGCAATCAGTGTAAGAAAACATTTAGTATATTGTAGCTTGTGTATTAATTTTAATTATTTTTCATGACTGTATTAAATTTCATCTCTACATGCACAATTGCTTTGATTTCATGGTCTTTTACCTGATATAATTATAATATTTTTCTGACTTTTATGTTTGACTTGATCCTCCCTTCCTTTTAGTTCTTATCTAGCAATGATTTTTACAGCAATGTCTTTCAGGTTTTCCTTTGCAAGGAAATATAACCTTCCTGGAGGTATGAAATTACATTTCCAAGGTTGTCCTCCCCCATTGAATGTTCATGCTTCATTCAAGAACATCATAGTACTTAAGAGAGTAGGACCTACCATAGTGGTGTATGGTGGTGTTATGCATGTGCTTCTGTATAATATTCCTTTCTTGAAATATTTGTTGAACCACTTTCCTCCTTCAACACCGAGGAAATTAATATAACATGAAATCAACAATTTTAAAAATTGACAAAAAATGGAAGAGTAATATCATTAATTTTTATACAATTGATGATTTCCATTGAATAATTTAATTGTATTGTCATTTGCCTTGCTGTATTGTGTTAAAATACAAAAATTCTGTAACAAAATACATATTTATTAACAAGAAACTTGTAAGAATTTAAATGCTTAGACTGAAGCTTGTGTGAAGTATTTATTATGCCTATCTATTCTAACTAGTGCAAGAATATTTTTCTTTGAAAGATATTGTAGTAAAATGAATAATAATGATGTAGGTAAAGAAAGAAAAATTTTTACATTGTGGATAAACTTGGTATGGGATTATGTATTTGCCTACGATTAGAAAACCTAACAGACACATAACATTTAGTTATATTGCATTGTCTTGATATAAAAAAATTATTTTTTTCTTTTTTCAGCATGGAATGGGCATTCCTTCTGTTGGTATCCTTCTTCATGAAGTCATAAAATTAATGTATCATGCCAGAGTTCGTGATCCAATTTTTTTCCGCATTGGGACTTGTGGAGGGATTGGAATTGAAGGTGGAACAGTTGTCATCTCAGAAGATGCTGTTGATGGCTTGCTGAGGCCTACATTGGAACTGGTATACCTATAGACTTAGTGGTTTGTCTTTCAGGTACAATAAAGCTTGAAACCAGTTTAAGATGTCTTTCTTTTCTGTTTTTTCTTTGAAGCCTGTACTGGGTAAACTTCTTCAGCGACCCGCCAAACTTGATAAGAAATTAGCTCGTGAATTAAAAAGTCTTGCTAGTGCTGAAGATCCTTATGATACAGTAACAGGCAGAACCATGTGTACATATGACTTTTATGAAGGTAAAAGATATTTTTAAAATGAATTAAGTTCATCAATTAAATTGTTAAAAGATTGTGTTGTTGTTGTTGTTGTTGTTGTTGTTGTTGTTGTTGTTTTGTTTTGCTTATTTGTTTCTATTGTAGATTGTATAATCTTTCTTTCATTTAATTTCCCAGGTCAAGGTCGACTGGATGGAGCCTTCTGTGATTATACAGAGGCTGATAAAATGCATTATATGACCCAGATTCATAAGGCAGGAGTTGTAAACATCGAAATGGAATCATTATCATTTGCAGCTCTGACACATCATGCAGGAATAAAAGCAGCTGTTGTTTGTGTTACCCTTATGGATAGGCTTAAAAATGATCAGGTAAGAACTAAAATACACAAATAACAGATTAAGCACATGTTGGAACATTTGTTTATAACTGTTGTAAATCTGTTACTTCTAAAATATTTCCTCTTACTTCTCACTTTCCTTCCATTCCTTGGTCTATTCTTCTGCCCTCCTATTTCCTTGTTCAAAATATATTCCATTTATCTCTGAAACTTCCAATACATATTAAGATAACTTCAAATACACAATTTCCTTTGTTTTAGGTATTAGCCCCTAAAGAAGTATTGGATGAGTGGCAATCAAGACCTCAAATACTTGTTTCTCGTTATATCAAGCGTTATTTGAGCATGAAAGGGCGATTATCATTAGATGGTCCAGGTGGTTCAATGTGTGTCAAAAGTCCACGTAGATTTAAACTTGTGCAACAAGAATCTGAGACCTACGATTAAACTCTTTTCATTTATTCACAAGTAATTTTATTTTCAGAAGTTTTTATGTTTTGTTTAATTGTTGGAGGATAGATTCTTATTTTTAAGGGAAAATTTCATCAAAATGTTTCAGCTAATGTACTCTTGAGCCTTCTATCTAGAAATAGTTTTCACGTCAGGAGAAAATATAATGGAAAGTGCACATCAAAGCTTTGCTATTGATCTGTGGTAAAATAAAATATCTTCATGCTAATGACAGTTAAACAACAAAGTGATGAAAAAATATTGGGAAAAATACACAATATGCAAAAGGAATAAAGAATTACTGGTCACATTTTAAGAGGTTAAATGTAACTTTTGAAATTGTTCATACTGGAATTCTTAGTAATTTTTATGATTTGAATAATTGGAATTGTGTTAAATTTGTGTGCAGTAATTATCAATATGGACAACAATTTTCACTTCTAATACTAATGGGACTTTTTCTTCCTCAATTTCAATGTCTAAAAACTTGACAAAATATCCTTTTTTTGGCATCATGCTTTAAAACAACTGTGTATCAGTACGAGATTTCTCCTTTTCTCTTTTCGAAAATGATAACACATCAGTACGAGAGTTTTTTTTGGATACTAAGTAAAAATTATTTGCTTTTTGAAGACTAATAAATTGTCATTAGCAATGGAGAAATATGATTCTTGAAAAAAAATATTCTTAAATTCAATATATTCATGTGCAGAGTGGAATATAAATGCTTAATATCATCAGTATTATCTCATTTCTCAGACGTATTCAGTGAACAGTCTGATTGCCAGTAATATTTTTCTTCAATCTGCTTGCTATTTCACAAAGAAAGAAACAATATACCTTACAATTGTGTTTCTTCTAAGACAGAGGCCTCCAACTTTTACTAGAATTTTATTGTAGAAAGGAGTCTTGATGCCAATCTATAAAAAGTATCAGACTTCAGTGATTGTTCAGTATTTCATTAGAAATTGGTAAAATGAATCACTGCAAAAGCAGGCACTTCTTTTATATGTACAAGTCAAGGAAAAATAATGCCAATGAAAAATATGGTAAAGTCACTTAGAATAGAGACATGTTGTTATGTTGTTAATGTGTATATTGTATTATCTGCTAGCTTTATGTTAATTTTGAAGTATGTGTAATGCATATGTACTCGATTTGAGATCAATACTTTTTTTACAAACAAAGATTGTTAGGAGTGGATGTATGTGTAAACATTTTTTAAATGAAATATTGATATTTAACTATTAATATATTGTTTGGATGTTGTACTTTCATGTGTGCATGTGATTATTTGAAAGGTGATGGGTTTAGTTTAAAGTGCTGTTATATCCAGTTCTGTAAACATAAAGATGAAGTTAATGAACTGACATTAAAACTTGATGTATCTTTTATACATTGGCAAGAAGCAAAGACCATGTATATTTACTTTCTTAAGTGTATTTTTTTTTTATGGGAATGTGCTTGAGAAATAATGGTGTTCTTAAGATCACATAAAAAGGCAGGAAAATTCTGAAATAAAATTGTTTTGAGGGGTTGCCCATTAATTACGTGATTTGGAGAATTTTGGATATCTCTCCCATCTGTAATGCCCCAGTAATGCAAGCTTGACCTCTTCGAATAATTACATTATGCTTACATCAAATTGTAGAATAGAAAAATAATTTGTATTAACTTTATTTCATTTTATATTAAAATTTGCAATAATTAAAGAAGTTCAGCATTATATATATATATATATATATATATTTGTGGTTTAAATTTTCTTTAATACTGAGTGAACAAAGAAAAAAGAAGAGATAGGAAAATCATTGCAGCATCTAACTGTTTTACTGTGAAAAACGCAATTCCATGAATATTAACATGATTCCTAGAGAGTACCACATGTCCAGCAGATGCCAAAGGTGCAGTTTACAATGGAATTTTCAGAGGTTACAATGATCAGCCATCTCATCTTTTGTTCGCATTTAAAAAAAAGCTTCCCGTGAAAAGAATCAAAATATTTTTCTCATACTGCAATAGCGTAAAATTTTATTGTAAAAAATGATGAAATATTTATTTCAATATAGAAAAAATAAATAAGGATTTGGGCTCTAGTCGTCACTCTCTCAAAAGCTCCGTCAGCAAAAGCACAATGTTGGGTGATGCTTATGATACACATCAAAACAACAAACATTTGTGAAGGCAAATTATCTTTGTTTCTTAATTACAATTTGTGTGCAATTACACATGATAAAAAAAAGAATTCAAGCACATTCAGTTACACCTGCCAAATAAAACCTAAACATTACCAACTGAACAGAAGTAGTTGGTGAAACTGATTGCACCGAACTACAAGAACTGGGGAGAATTTCCGTGGGAAGGTAGGATACAGAGGCAAAAAAATTTCTGCCAATGATCCAGACAGGTACCTTCTTGTTGGATGATGCATGCACATGTCACAAAAGTCTTCGTTATCATCATATCATCATCATCATGAACTGCAGGTGTTTAGGTTGGTGCTGGTTCAGTAGATCTAGTAGATTAATCTTCTAGGTGTTCCTGTCTTCTTTACTTATTGACTTAGATTGTAGAATATACTTCAGGGCAGTTTCAAATATTTTTCTTAATTCAATAATTCAATACAATTAATTAATTAGTTAATTCAATAATATACCATTAATGAAAAAATATTTCCATTGTAACAGTTAATACAACAGAATTTCATTTTTGTATATATTTTTTAATTTTATTTTTTAAATATTTTAATGTAACTGAATAAAAGGAATTATATTTTTGTAAAGATTGAAAAATTAAAAGGATAAATATCCGTGTATGTAACTTTAAACTAACACTCCCCTTTAGCATTACGTAATTTATGGATGATCCCTAACTTCATTTTAAATGCAACATTTAGTTACTTTTTAATGGTTTATGAATAATTACAACTACGATAACTTCAAAAATATGTTCACTGTGTATCTGAAAATTGTTGTGTACTGAAATATTATTTTCTGAGACCAAATTTGTAATACTTTTTTTTTTTTGTACGTTCACAGTGAAAATATTTTTGTCAAAAGCTTTCTACTGAGGCTTACTTAAAATTTCTCATAAAATTAATAACAAAATACAAGTGGATTGGAGATTTCATACAGTATAAGAATAAAAAAATTTTCCCACATTTCCGGAAGTTTTGAAATATTTTAAGTAGCAATAGAAACATTTATTCAGATTTAAGCAAAGCCCATCACTGATCATTTACTTAGGAGTATAATATTAATAATGACAATATGTAATATTTCATTGGAAACTTGCATTTTTAAACGAAAGCTGAATGTTTCATTTTTCTTTTAATTGTGTAACAAGATCTATACTTGCAAGACAGCTACAATTATGTTTGATAAGCCAAATGTTACTCGTGGTATATTCATTTTATAACACACTGCCACAAATAGTTGAACTAACAAAATACTACAATTGATGTAAAGTGTTAGTAATTTTCTCTCCCATCTCTTAATAGATTAAATGTTTAGATTATAAAAATAGACAACGACATATCTGTCATGTTTTTGATATATAATGAAAGTATAGTGCTTTTTCTTAGCACAGTTGAAATTTTAATCTGTTATGTATTGTTCAAACATAATTTAAGTAATATTTGTGTCAAGAACTAGGTCTACCTCAAGCATTTTGCCTTGTTTATAGATTTGAATTTTTAAGGATAATATACCTTTTTTATTAAAACAAACAAAATGCTATTATATGGAGCATTCTCTGTGATTGGACTTGAAAATTAAACTAAAAATAAATAGTATGCTAAAGACCAAACAATTGGCATGGAACTTTAATTTACAACTTATACAAATATTTTGTCGCAATCTAGAAAAGTTGGGAAAGTTGTTTCTTCTTTGTTGTTTTGTTGTTGTTTTCTTTCTTTCTTTTACTTTTTTCTGTCTCTTCCTTTCTTCATAGACAAGTTTATAATCAGAGGCATTCGGAGAGAATTAGAGACCTGGGGTAGTAGATCTATGGGGGCCCGTTACTTCAAACAAAAATCTGCCCCCTTCTCTATGTAAACAGAATTAATTTATCCATGCAACAGAAATAACTTACAAGAATGGTTAATTTGAATTAGAAGTAAATATATTTTTTTCTCTAACAAAAAATAATTTTTAGACTCCAGTGAAGCCTGGGTCTGGGTCCAGTTGCTGCCCCCCCCCCCCCCCCTCCTCCCTCTTCTGGGTGCTCTTATTCATAATACCCATCTTAGAAATGCCACAGAAAAACAATTTTAAGATTGACAGAATCTGATATCTAGAGTTAAATCTGGGATAGGTATTCTATTACTCTTCATTGTCGCAGTATAATAAGCAAATGAATCTTATATTAAAATAAAATAGCCTACTGCGGATTTCTCTGCTGGGGCCAAAATGTAGCTACAAATGCTTTACAGGCATTTGCATTGAAAATGGAAAACAGTCAGTTGGCTGTTTAGATGATTGTAAATTTTACATAATCCTTACCATGTTTATAGTAAGTTGTTGAATCATAAAATAAGTAAATAAAGGTAAATAAATATGTCTCAAAAATATCATTTTCTAAGGTGAGCTTGATAGTAGAATATTTCTTGACACATGTAATCAAATGAGTTTCTTAAATTGTTATCCTATTTATGTTTAATGACATGTGCAGACACGTTTTCTTGGAATCAGTATTACAAATCTAGAATGCATATCTAAAAATAGGTTTGGCAAAAAGGACTCAGAAACTCAGTCAGCATATTTTTATTCTTCAGGAATACATCTTGACACAAAGAGAAATCACTATTGTGCCTGAAATTCTTCCAGAATATGTATTACATGTGCACACCTAAACATTGTTTTAAATAAAGTGAAAATTTCATCCAATTGATTTAGAAGTCATAGAGAAAGACTATTGTGGTGCTCAGTGCTGTGGTGCTCTGTGTATAACATCCTCTCTCGTTAACAAAACTAGAAGTGAATTCCACACCTTCTGCCTTTGGTAAAATAGTTGTTTGTTGAAGTGTTTTAAAAAGTTGATATTGTTACATATGGATAATTCCATTTACAAATATTGTACAGTTAATATGAATTGAAAATAGATGACAATATACACTTAATAAGTTGCAGAAGTGTTGGCCAAACCAGTGTGAGTTATATCACAAAGTATTAGAATTCTTAAGGTCATTCTAAATGCTAAAAATGAAATGTATTGCAAATTGAAAAATAAGAATATTACATCGTTCCTAATTCTTAAGTAGTCATGCATGTTCACTTTCTCTTGTTAGTAAATGTATGCCACAGGTGGTCTTATCAACTTCCACATGACTACTTATTGGATGAAGTTCCCCCAAATAATGTTGAGGATTTAAAAATCAAATGCCTTGAAGGTAATTCGATTATCAAGAATGTTGATTTATTTTTGTTTTATTATATTTAATGTTACTTCCAAGTGTGTTGGCAAAATATAAGAGAGTTATATTTCATGGCATGTTGACAGCATTGAATTGAAGTTAATAATAATTGCAGGTAACTGATAAACTATGTCTAGCTTTTGTGAAGTAGTATTCCTTTCAATTCCTTCCCTTTTAAGTTTGTCTATTTGAAAAATGTTGATTTCTTGTTGTTACTATCTTCAAACTACTAAACAGGGGCCAGTTCAGAGTCAAATTTTTGGGAGGGGAAAATCGTAATGTTTTGGTTGAATGTGTTATATTACAGATTTTCTAAAACATTTCAGGCTACACTCAGCTCATGATGGGATTCAATTTTATTCACTTCAATGAAAGTTTCGTGACAAGTTAAAATTAATAGTTAGTGTTTTTTTTTTTTGGGGGGGGGATTTCTTGCATATTCCTCCCCGCGGATCCGCGCTAAATATGTGAAATATCAAAACTTGTTTTAGGCCTACTTCCAATGCCACATATTTTTATATGTTGTTGTTGTTTTGTTTTGTTTTGTTTTACCACTCTTCTTCAGTTTAACATGTTTATTTCTAAGAGAACGTAAGATTTTCTTTTAAATCACTACTAAATAGGAACACATTTATCAAGTCTTCTTTCATTCCTAATGATATTTTCACCATAGCAAAGAAGAAAGAATATGTTACAAAAGAGGTGTTTTTGTTGTTTGTTTTTTTGCGATGGGGAAAATGCCTTATGCACCGTCAGGAATAAAGATGGATCATTCTCGCGGTGTGTGGGACTCCCACTCAGTAAAACCTCCCTTCTTATGCCCATGCATCTCTCCGCGAGAACTGTCCTGAGACATTACTTCATGTAGAGACGGGTAGGTAGCTGGGCTGTTGCTTCAAAGTACGGAGCCGTTCTTCTTTTCTTTTCATGCTGAAGGTGGGAAGACTCTTTGGCTGAAATGTAGTATACGGTACAACCTAAGGAAGTCGTTTAAACCGGCACTTCGCGCCGTTCCGGCGTTAACTAGGCAGTTAGAATTTTGGAGGCTTTCTTGAAAAGTGATGTCTTATAAAAGTGAATTGGTAATTATGCGTTGGATAGACTCAAGGATGTTTATAGTGAACGCGAAGGCCGAAGGCCCGAGCCTCGCCGTGACTTGGATCCGGGCGAGCGAAGCGAGAAAACTTGCAATTGAAAGTAAATTGGCGTTACAATGCGGCAGGGACAAATCATATGAAGGGCGAACCATGAACATCTCCTATTCATAAGTTTTACTGATTTCTATTAGAGCACGTACAATTATTAGGGCTTAAGCCCCGCCGCCAAGCTTCTCTAAGGCCGCTTGCCCACGCCGCCACAGAAGCGCGTGAACGTCAATCATCAGGGCTCTTCGCCGACGACGGACAAAGGGACCGCAGCAGGTACCTACTTCGGTCCCTTTGTCCGTCGTCGGCGAAGAGCCCTGATGATTGACGTTCGGGCGCTTCTGTGGCGGCGTGGGCAAGCGGCCTAAGCGTGTACCGTATATTACTCGCGCAACTTTTCTTGAACGATGACCTTGATCCCCCTCCCTTGTGCAATAAACAGTTGAAGGCAAAAGCTCGCAGCGGGCACTAATGACAACCTTCCAAGCATTAAAACGTCGTTGGCGCGAAACAGAAGCTAGTCAAAGCCAGTTGCTTTCATAGTGCAGAACCCCTGTTCAGGTTTATTGTCAATATCGGAAGAAATGGCTGAGTCAAGTCCAGGTCATTCAAGGGAGTCACCTAAAACTCCCGAAAAAGTTAAGCACAAGCTGCAGTTTTGACTTTCATTTCACAGACGTTGGCATTACTTAATATACTCTAGTGGCCGACTTTGTAACTAATATCCCCACTCCTCCCGAAATCGTCAATCCATCGTTCAAGAAAAGTTGCCCGAGTAATACTAAACTTTAACCGGCTCTTTTATTATTCTCCACTGTGCTGTCAGAGACCGTTCGATAAGCTGACTATATTTCTGCGCCAACCTCCGTTCTTCTCGCGCGTATTTCAGTTGCACGCAAGCTTTCCCGAGTTTGTCAGCCCACAATGGGATCATACCGCATTTGGGAATGAACTGCACAAGAGATCGTTCTGCACTCCGCTTCTCTCGGGCCTCCCTCATTTGGCATTATCCTGGAGATATTGGAACCTGTGTTTGCTGCCTTGTCCGCCGTCTTGTTAATGTGCGGCCCAAAGCTGAGCCTGTGGTCGATCACGTCTCCCAAATAAGTTACTTGCCTTCAGTTGATGTTCATGCCTCCCAGTCAAATGTTCGGAAAACGGAAGTCTCCCTAGTTCCTCACTAATACTGCTTCAGTTTTCTTCGCAGCCATGTGCAAGATATTCCTGTCACCCTAAACAGTGTTTCGTTCGCTTTCATCTCAAATAAGTCGATATCATTACTACGGTAGATTATGAGTATCGTTTGCGTACCGTAGAGGCTAAGTTAGGTGTCTATGGTATTTCTATGTGTAACAAACTCATACATGACATTCCATAAAAAATGAACAATGCCTAGAACCTTGGGGTACACCACAGAACACAGGTAGCAAGCATTCGGGGTACTCTATAACGATATTGATATCTAGTTCGGGATTCCGTTGAAGGCCGGTGCTTTCCCACATTTCATGCTCGGCCCGGTACTCTGCAGTTCTTCCATCTTAAAGCAATCTTTTTTCAAATCAAAAGAAAAGACTCTCTGTCTTACCCAGTGATTCCTAGTAGGGAAGTGGCCGTTTATTTCTTGGTTCACCAAGGTGGATTGTCTAGTTTAAGTGTGCTACAGTCCGCCCTAAATTCCTTGGTCACGATTTAATAGACCGTGCCCCAGGGGTCGTTTCGATATCTTCTACAAGCTTCTTCCAACATCTGGCTTTATTTCGTTGAATCTCCCTGATGAGTAGTTTACGAGAACTCCTAAACTGACCTAAGAGCGAGAGATTTCTCCTGGCTCTCGTCGCTAGTCTTCTCTTCTTGTTGCAGTTCTTGCAGAGCTCCACCATTTCAGGCATCCACCAATAGACATTAAGTTTGCTTCGAGGGCTTCTGCGTCTGGGCATCGAGACATCGCACACAGCTGCCACTATATCGTTGGTTTCCCAAGCTATTTTCTCAAGGGATTCCACAATTCTCGTCCAGCCAATGCTCATAAGTAGGGCTCGGACTTTAAGGTGCTAAAAACCGAAATAATATTTATTTTTTGTGTGCTTAAAACTGAAATATATGTATTAAAACGATGAAAATATTTATTACCCATATGAAATCCAGTGTCCAAGATCGTGACAAGTCAACAAGAGAAACATGACGCCACTCTCTTCAACATTCTGCACTTTTCGTCTGTGTATTTGAGGAAGTTGGGGAGCAGTTCGTATTATGAACGTATATTATGGAATGTCATTGCCTGAATCGCCAGTAGTGTTAGAATGACTCTCAGAGGTTTTCATAGGTCGCGAACCAGACTCACTCCACTTAGTGGGTGAAATTCCACAGGAACATGTGTTGTGACCATCCACTGGCCCGTCTTTTCCCTTGTATCCAAAAGCTCGAATATATTAAACCTGAAAATGCTCAAAATATTCATTTATTCATATGAAATTTAGTTAAATCTGTAATAATATTTGTTTCGAAAAAATATTATTTTTTATGCAACTTACGCAAAATATTTATTTATAGGCGATATGCAGTTTGATGTACGTAAATTGTGGGGCGGTTCTTGAATTTCCACTAAACATTTAACGCTCAAGATTAAGAGGGGGGAAAGTATGTATTTACCTAACAGTCCTAAACTACTCATAAACGTAGATTCCTCCAAGAACTCTTTAGCCTTTAACCTCTTTTCATTACAGGGCGCTCTGTCTTTGTTATATCTAGATTAATACCCTTGGTTTGAAGCGACGACAAAGCCTGTGTATAGATAGATGGTCGCTAAGAGACTCGTACTCCAGTACTTCCCAATCCCTGACACTGCTGGTCAGCTTTGAGGAGACTATAATAATATCCATAATAGAGGAAGCATTACCACGTTGGAATGTCACCGTTGTTTGGGACAACTAAGTCGTTTCTTGCGACAAACTCGCTCAACAATAGCTCCTCTCTTCTCCGACCTAGTCTCCCTCCATTCTCGAGATTTTCTACTGAAGTTACTCCTTGTAAGAACTTCGCCTTTCGCAAACATTAAGCTAGTTTCAAGCTCATCAATGTCCTTCTCGAATGTCTTGTTATGGTCGCCCCTAAATAGCTGTAATTTCTAACATCATTCACTTCTATCCTGACGAACCCGAAATTCGTCCTCTTGAATGCTTGTAAGCTTCTTTATGGACACTATTGTACCCCCTCTTATTAAAGAGTCCGGGTACCACACGGCAGCGTCAGATGTATCATATTGTTCGCTGATTAGTAGTAGGTCCGCTTTCCTTTCAGCTGCGACCTGGGTTAGAATGTCTTGCGTTCTGCTTTCTTTTCACAAATTAATCTGTATGGCCCTGAGCATACTCGTCTTACTGATTTTGCTAAAAGCAGCGATAAACGAAGTATGTTACTTCCTAGACTGTCATTGCTGCGATTTTTCTCCTAGCAGAGGATGCATAGAAGTTCACCTCCGCAGTAATTTGTGCTTGAAATTGATGCACCTTCAACAATATTTTCTCAGGAACCGCTCCAATATTTTCCTTCTAATATTTCCACTTTTGGAACACGAAACGCTTAAAAGAATGGAGAAGGGCACATTTTTTATGAACTCTCTGAATTTTCGAAAATTGCAAATTAATTGCAAATAATGCAAGAAAGTATGACCTGTTGATTGAAAGTATGAAATCTGATTGTCTCTCCCATTATTTCCAACTCGTAATTTTCGAAAATTCAGGGAAAATAAGATATGTTTCATTATTATTATTATTAATATTATTATTATTATTATCATTATTATTATTATTATTATTATTATTATTCAATGTCCCATTTTTTATCCGTTGAAAAATGTGAAGACAAAATTTGGCGCGGTTTTTAACATATTGCTTTACTTTTAAGAAGTAATTACATGAAAAATATTCGTTTTAAAAAAATTGTACACGACATTATTTATATATGATTTTAATAACATTTTTTTAAAGCTTAATTATCTCCATCTTCAATTTTGCAGTTTTGAAATGTTAACGTTTTGCAATTTTCGAAAATACAGAGTTTACCGGAAATGAGTGTAGCGCCAATTTTTTTACCGCTATTTAATACATCGAAGAAAAAAATGTAAAAAAGAAATTTAGGGCTATGTTTAAGAAAAAATAATTTTAAAACAGTAAAAACTGCTTATATTTCACACAAAAATTACAAGAAAACTACTCACATTTTCGAACGATTTTACACGATATATTTCAAAATCTTTCTTTGAAGAATAGATTTCATTAAGGAAAAAAATTATATCTTCAGTATTGTATCTGTATGAAAAAGCCGAAACAAATGTGAACTTTTCCAATTTTTAGAAAATCACGAGATTCTATGAAAATGTTACCTATGCCATTATCGTAAGCGTTCTTTATGCTATCCGAGGACAAAGTTTATTACAAAATTTGGAGCCATTAGTGAAAAAAAATTAAAAATGTTTTTGAGGCTGCACGTAACCTCAAAAATTAAAATATTCGTTTCAAACGCAAAGGAACTCGAGTTCCTTGAAATCGACCGAGGACTATCAGTTTTGGAGAAAATCAGCTTGACCACAGACAGACGGTCGTTTTGTTGACAATCAATTTCTCCGTATTGAGGACACACAAAACACGGTTTGTGTCTACACAATGTGTTAAAGAAAATAAATTACCAAGGTACAAGATTTATTCAGTTTTTTGTTACCGGGTCCCGGTAATAAGAGTTTTGCAGTCAAAAACTGTTGCAGTTGCAGTTTTCCATCACACGATTACAAGACTTTCATCTTTCGAAGTAAGGGCGAGAAAGTAAAAATTAGGCAATAAAAATGTATTTTCATTCTGCAACGATTCTGTCAAGCCTTTTCTAATATAGAGAATTTCCCTCAAACTTGTAGAGAACTCTTTTTAGTTGACCGGAGCAAACTTCAGGTAAAAATAAGGCGGATACGCATAAAAATCAATGCTGTCTCCCAAAATAAATAATAACCATTATACCATTAATTTTCGTCACTTCGGTCAAAATTGACAAAAGACACATAAAGAGAACCTATTCACAAAGTCATATCTTAGTCTTCTAGAACTTAGTTGGGTTTTGCTTAAAATCATAAATATCATCCTCAAATGGTATCTTCTGTATTACTAATTTCCAATGTTCCCAGAAATTGAAAGAAAACTATACACGCCTCCGGCCATGTGAAATGTGCCTGTGGTTTCGTTAGACACCCAGAACTCGGTAAATACCCCCAAACAATTAAACCATTTAAATTTTAACTGAAAATACAAATATTTCAGTGGAACACACAAGGGGAGGGAGGCTCTTGGGTCTTCCCCCCTAAGTCAACTACACATCTTAAAAAACATAGACTAAGCTAATTCTAACTAAACTCATTCAATATATAAATTATTTATTATATTAATTATTATAATATGCATTAATTGCAAATATACAATACTTATTATAATTATATATTAATTATTTATGTTATAATTAAAGAGAACACGTTAAAAAATAAAACACATTTTATATTCCGAGTAAATTAAAACTTATTTATAAGAGAACATCAAGTTGGGTGTACACTATATCCGTAGCCCCCTTACAAACACACATACCTACACAGAAAATATGGGGGCGCCTCTGAAGTATTTGATTGTGATATTCCTCATACACTCATACTGTGCATATTGACTGAATTTTCATTAAATTGCGTTTATGCTTACTAAGCCGATGTCATGCGACATCAAATCTCTAAAAGGCCGCCGGCCATTAAATATTTCCTATTCATGTATGTTATTGAATAGCAACGTTTTTATATTCTTGGTATGCAAAAAACTGTGGTACTGTATATACGGTACACTATATTATTGAATTATTGGTGAAGAATGTGTTTTTAATTATTTAATTTATTGTAGAATTAAATGAGAACTTTTCCTGAGCAGAGTGTGTGATACTTTTTGGAAAATCTTTTTTTCGTGGTTTTGCTCAGCCTCGTTTTTGCTCTTGCAGACCACTAGTTTCATTATTTTTCGCTTTCGCTGGATCGGTGTATAAGTCTGATCAGTATATCAGCGCCCGCTTTGTTGTACCAGATTGAATGTAAATCTAAATAACCATTCAAAAGTGTTGAGTTAGATCCAGCGTTTTCTCAGTGATAATATCCGTAGCTTTTTTCTTGTCACCAGTTTTTCATTATGATCTCATTTAACCTTTCTACGACTATGTTTGTTGTCAGTTATATCAAAATCTCGTCACTTGTACGTGAGATATATTCCGAAAACATATGACTTGAGTACACTCTCCTCTGAATAGATTGTTCAGAAATACCCTTGTTCTTGAGATTCGCTTTTCAAGTTAACCTCATTTCACAGATACAGGTATTTCCCCCCTTACGTCTAGAGCAACTTATATGACCAGAAATAATATGTTTCCAGTTGACTTTTTTCTGAGTAGAATGATAATACTAATAATTTTCTTGAGATATATGTTTCAAGAGAATCACATTTAACCTTTTACATTGTTTTGTGACTGATTATTTCCAAATCTAATGTAATACAGTTTTTAATCTGGCAGGGGTACTGCAACAGCTCGATACATAAACTGCGGACGGGTTGCATACTCCGTGGAGAACAGGCGAACATTCACCACTTTCAGATTAACACCTCATGGATAGCTGATCCTCAGAGTGATATGATTAGATTCTAAGTTAGATCATGGTAGACCTACCTATGCCTCAAAATAATTGAAATTAACATTTTAAAATACATTTCTCCGCAAAATCATACAAGCCTACTGGTTTAATCAACGTTCAATCAACAATTAAATAATCAACTTCAGCGCTACCTCGGCTGGCATTCAATCCCTGACTTAATTTATAAAACAATTAAACCGCATCTGCTTCCTATGACTACAAATACGTCCAAATGTAACCGCCATTCCGCTAGAAAGAACATGCTCACTCTTTCCAAGAATTAAGAAACTACATTCCCTTGATGTCATAAAATAATAATTCCTTTTCCTTGCAACCTATCATCGCCAACTAAAAACCAAAACATACAATTAACCAAAAACAAAACAGAATAGAAACCCAATTGGGTTTACCTCAAATTTAAATTGTGGATTGAATGTGTCTTTAGAATGTCCGGGGAGGAAACGTCGAAACTTAGCAAATAAGCTTTTAAGACCATTTAAAGCATATTTTGTCTAATAAACTACTTGGATATTCCGAATGGTTGATCCGCATTAAGTACTGAAAAGTTGTTTAGAAAAATGATTTCTAGACAAAACTTTGCATTGCAGAAGCATAGAAACACACCAAAAACTTGTAAATTGTTTATTATTTACAAAAGAAATTAGTACATTTGTTCAGAAAGAAATATTAACACTGAAATAAAAAAGTACCCAATTTACACAATTCGACTGCTTTTTTTTAAATTTTTGGGCACATTTTCCTTTCTGAAAATGAATGTAAATTTCTTGTAAATAATAAAAAGAATATTGTAAATAATAAACAATTTACTTGTTTGTAGAGTGTTTGTACGGTTCTGTAATGCAATTTTTTTGCATAGAAGGCATTTTTTCTAAACATTTTTTGCGTGCTTCTAGCGGCTTAGCCATTCGGAATATCCAAGTAGTTTATTAGAAGAAATATGATTAAAATTGTCTTAAGAGCTTATTTTCAAAATTTCGACGTTTCCTCCCCGGACACCTATATATTGTGTTGTTTTCTGAAATCACATGAAAAAGCCCTATGGCTGACCAATGAATAAAAATAAATTTTAAAAATATCGCCGTTTTTTCGCGCAGCATACGTAACTTTTTGTTCTTAAGAAGTGCCTTCTTAAGCGCGAGAACGTAAAATAATTGAAAATTGATAAACTCAACGAAGATTTCGCTATCTAACATCGTTATTTTGGTTTTTACTTGCAGAATATAATAAATAGGTTCTAGTGCAGCAGCAAAAATGCTGCAAAAAACCTGCAGCAGCAAAAATGCAGTCACAACTTGCAGTCACAACTTGCAACCGTACTACTTGCAACCTTTCTTGGTATATCATTGTGCAAGGAAAAAACAAAGGCAAAAAATTGCTGCTCTACCCTTCAAAGCCAGTCAACCCCATCGGTAAATTACTAGTGAGGAATAATCACTACTCCCCTATTGCACTGTAAGACCTTCGATAATTCGCCCAGTCGAGCCATTTACCCTACTGCCTCCCAGTCAAAGACGCTGCAAATTCTCTGGCTCTGTGCTATCTCAGTCGGTCTATTACAATTTCATGAAAAACATTGGGAACTCTACGTACCAGGATAGTAAACGATAACAGTGGTATTGTAACTTCTGTTCAAATACAGTGAATCCTCTTCAAGCCGAGCACGTAACTAATACCTTAAAATTAGTATTTTAGAGCGGTGAACTTTTTAACGGGAGCATCGCTCTATTAACCTTTAGTAATTGTATTGTTGTAATTGCATCATGGTCACTGTAATCTAGATTAGTAGTTTTTATTTCATATCTAGTTTTGGTTTGTTAATTATAATTTGATCTATTGCTTTTTGTGATGCAAATGTATTCCGTGTAAGTACATTCACTGTAATATCTAAATTAAAAGAATGCAGTAAATTGAGAAACTGCTCTTTTTCGTGGGATTCGCTCAGAAAATCAATATTGAAATCTCCACATATATCAATGGATTTAAAATATAGATTACTAATTTTGTTCAGTTATCTCTAGATTTTCTAAGAAAATGAAATTATCTAAAGCTCGCTTTGTTCGAAATCTGTAGATGCAAAGTAAGATAGTTTTGAGCGTAGTAAGATGTACGACTGTTATTTCAAAAACTTTTTCAACTGCTTACAAATTGAATTCTGACAAGAAGATAGAATCAATATCATTTCTTACGTAAATACACGAACCTCCATAAGCAGAACCCTTATTTGATTCTCTCGCTCTACAATACGATCCTGCAAGGTAAAAACTAGGAATTTGGAGTGTGTTTAGATCGTTATAGAACAGCCAATGTTCGGTAAAGCAAATAACATCTATTTGACCTAGATCACACTAAAACTGTATTCGCCGTTGCTGCTGCAACTGCTGCAATAGACATCGAAACTCTGTTTTCAAATGAAAGCTTTATTGTATTGCATCATCAAATTATTTGATCAACTTACTAATTACATACTTATTAATTAATTGTATATCGAACTCCGGATCGAAGGCAATAACAAGCAATAACGTATCAGTAATAAATAAAATAACTTTATTCTAATGGATTTTTTATTATATAATTAAATGCAAAATATTATTATTTATTTTTGCAGTACAAAACTGTCATCCAGCTTGGGGTCAAGAAATCATTGTTATAATTACTCGTGAAAGTATTATCTTTACAAGTCAGAACTTCTCATATCTAAACAGCCAAGAATTTTTCTCAATTTAAAAATAATGACCTTCTTGCCATGAACATTATATTAATTATAATTATTTCTAAAGAATTATCCCAAGAACCTCAAGTCCCTAGTACGTAATATATAATGAAATATTTAACTTCTTCAGAACTAGTAAATATTATGTAAAACATGTGTCTGTGAAGTTTCGCACAATTTAAAAAACAACTGTTAGCTCACATTGCACACAAATCTAGTTCCTTTTGGATTGGAGTTGCATAATTGACGAATGACTTAATCTATTGAAAGAGCTGCGGTTGTAACGTGAACACGAAATGCAACATGAATATTGGTGTAATGATTAGCTATGTATTCACTGAATTGCTCTATCAAGCAAGACAATATTTTCCGCAAAACTCATTACAGAAAATGTAATTACGGCCAATTCTAAAAGAAAAAGCTCAACATTTTGTAACCATTGCACAACAATGAAAATTAGAAACTCGGCTACGCAAATGCAGAAGCGTCTCCGTTTATTGAAAATAAAGATATTTACTACAATATTGGCATGTTGAATTGTTATCAAGTCATTCATGAGCAATGCTTTGTGTTATGATTGTGTAAGCTGTATCTTACAGACGAATATGTAAGGGAGTCGGTGAAGCAAACAATTCTTATAAAAGGGGTCAATGAAAGAAAAAGATTGGGAATCCCTAGTGTAATATCTAATATATAATCGCAATTTTAAACCCGTTAATTAGTGGCCCAACTAGACTTTTAGTCACCTGGTAAAGGAGTGAGAACGTCTATCCCCCTCCTCTTCGCCCTTTCCAAACGTATGAGGGGTTGAGGAGGCAAGTGGTATAAGCCAAGTATTTTCTTCTTTGTAGTTAACCACATAATATAACTAAGAATTGTGGTACCTACTTAGCAATGAAGTGTTGTACGTTCAAGTTGTGTAGCCTATGGATGATAGCACTCTAAAAAACGGAGGGATGATTAAAAATCAAGTGATGCAAGACAGACTTTCACCACTTCAACTGTGATACTTTTTGAAATAGGATGTGTAGGTTTTGCAATCCATTGTTGTGATATAAAAGATAGATAATTTAAACAATGTTCATTCTGTTCATTCTGTTCAACTGTTCATTCTTCACAGATCTAAAAAAACTTAAAGACAATAGTGGCGCTCCAACAGCCTATGCTTTTTCGCATTATTTCTAAATTTGTAATTTTCGAGAATTCAGAGAGTGCAACGAAAATGATACCTGCACCATTCTTTCCAGAGTCCCTTATTTTTCTGTGGAAAAATGTAAAGAAAACATTTTGGCCGGTTTTTGAGAAAGTGTATTTTATATCTTGCTTTAATTTTAAGCAGAAATTTCGAAAACGACTCGTTTTTTTCAAATAATTGTACATGGTATTTTTTGAAGAGATGATTTTTAGTACAAATTTTGTTTAAGGCAAAAATTTCTATCTTCAACATTGTAGTTTTAAAATGTTACCTTTTTGCAATTTTCGAAAAAAGAAAACAGAGTGCTCTGGGGGTTCTGGAAGACGTATTACTCAGTATTTATGTGTATGTGAAAGTATATACGGTACCATTCTCGATTGAATCTTGTTTATGTAGGATATTTTTAATTGCTACAATTACATTAAAATTTACGTGGAAATTACAGATAACTTGAAAAACTGTGTATGACGTCATTTAATGGTTCAATTTTCAAGAATAGATTTCATTAAGAACAATTCTTTTCAATAATGTTGCAGGAGAGAGTTCAAAATATTTTATGTGTGTACTTGGTGTGTATGTATTTTATGTATGTACTTGGAACGGCAGCCAGTGAACGGACTCAGGCCTACCGGCGACATCCCTGCCTCGCGCCCATGGGTTAAGTGAGTACGTGTGGTTAGCCCGTAGATATCCCCACGCCGTCAAAATATTTTAAACATTTGTAATTCTAACTGGACGTGTGCCATTTGATAAGCGTACTCTGCCCTATATTACATGTAATGTTATAGAAAAACATTGACTTTTTTTAGTCATTTTTGTAAAAAAAAAAATTGTTGGGCTTTTGTGTAAAGTATCCTAAAATAAAAATATTAATTTTGAATTTGCAAAACTTGTCGAGCCAGATCAATTGGGGAATATTATTTTTGGGAAAATCCTATGTGATTTTGGCGCTAGTTTCTTTCTGTATGCCTGTCTATTCGTTATTCGTCAAAGCAAAGACAGGCAGAAGTTTCGAAACAAAAAACATCACATTTTTCGGTATCAGGGCTTCCGTACATAAATTCAAATTAAAATCACGACGTATATTATATTTTTAAGGATTCCGTACTAACTGCCTCCACACTTCATATATTTGTACATACTAGTATATGTGAAATAAAATGTTGTTTAAGACATGCAAATAATATCCGTACACATAAATTATTAATTAATATTTACTTACAATTAATAATTTGCCTCTTTCGATGAGAGACACACTGATGTCACTAATGATAGCAAGGTGGCTTAACTAAGTGTCCAGTTTGTTTCATCTGTTTCTTTTCATACATCTACTTCCCTCGCACTTAAAGATCCATGAAATTGCTTCTGAAGGTAGGGCTTACCTTATTAAACAATTAGGTTATTGTTAATTTTAAAATTATTGTACTATATTAATGGAACTATAGCCAATATCTTGTCACAACACGAACTCATTGTACACAATGAAATGAGAATAAAGAAGAAAAAACTTTAGATTGATTGTTTGGTTAGTGATTCCGGGCGCATCAATCGCTGAGGTCAAGTTCGATAAGTGTAGGATGGCTCTGGATGGCGAGATACGTCGCCTTCCGGAGACTTTCCTCAACCAGGTATCTCCCACCAGCATGACACCGTCCTAGTCGGGTCAAGTGTGGTAGTGTAGTCCTCTAAGCTCGCGACAAGTGTGGTAGTGTAGTGCATGTAAGTGTGTGTGTGTGTAAGTAAGGGGTGAGGATAGGACAAGGAAGAGGAAGGAAAGATCGCGCGCGGTCAGTGGCCCTTTTGTTAGGGTACTCCTCCGGCATTCACCTGGTGTTGATCGGAAATGGAAAACTACCGATTAGAGCTGCGGCCGCTAGAAATCTCCAGACAGCGGCTGGATTCGACCTAGCAGTCTAGCTATAGTGTCGACAGACAGACAGGTAGTTGTCAGTGGATTTTTCCGTAACAAATTCCTCCAAAACGTCTATTCTGAGTACATAACATGTTAGAGGAAGTAATTTACTTCTTAAAGGAACAAGATATATCCACATTTTCTTTATCAGTGCATGAAATTACATGATCAGTGTCACACAATAGACCTTCTTTTTTGTTGAAAAACCGCCTGTTTCTGACGCACAATTGCCATACTTTCTCTTTAGCAAACCGATAGATGTCAAGACATCCAAGTAGTTCACAGAAATAGTAAACAATTAAGTTATATTAAAACCATTCTTCGATTTATCAAGTCTGCCCCAGTTTCATCCAATCGGGAGCTTGAACGTCACCATAGTGAGCTTCAATTCAAGCTCCCACTTGAATAAAAACGTCAATAGCTGATTCCTGCCAGGGACACATTTGCATAAATCGCAGTGTACTGATTGTATTTAAAAATATTGTGGAAGGCCGCGTTCCTTGTCTCACCCCTCCCCGCGACGCCCGATATAGTAGGACAGAAAGACGACGCTGCGGTCTAACAGTACGTACGCAATCTGCTACTGCGGCAGCCGTCTTCTTTTCTCCATGAAGGAATCAGAAAGTTTCCTACGCGATGGAGAAAATGTATTGGTGTTGAAAGAAACTGAGGTGAAAAACAAGGGACTCCATTTGTATTTTTATGTATCACCAGTGGGGTAACGTTCGGGCCCGCAAGGCCAGCAACGCCCGATTAAAAGAGGGCCCGTTTTAGGGGATATTTTTATTATTTAAGGAACTAGCATAACTTGTATTAGCTTAACACGTTTATAAAGGAGGCCCGGATTAATGTTTTGCGGGCGGGCCCGCAATCATTTCGTTACGCAACTGTGTACCATCAAAAACACTGTTACAAAATTCCAGCTCATATTTGAATGACCGAAGTTCATATGTAATAATGATATATACTCTCTGTGTAATACATTCGTTTCGGAGTTTCTTAGGGCCAATACCTGATTTTGGGCTTCCTTTATGTTTTCTATTCGTTTTTATTCATGCGTCTCTCATATTGTTTCATTTCTTCGTGTCTTAAAAATATATGCTCTTAAAACATGAAACGGGTGTAACGTGCGAGAACAAGGAACTTAAGTCAATGGAACCGCTTATCATGCCTTCGTTCCAGGAGGAGAAAAGTACCCAGAAAATTGATGAGCCCAAAATAGAAATGTTTATTTCCGTAAATTTATTTTTTTTAAATCTGATGTTTGTAATGTTTTCTGTTTTTAATCACTTATACTTCCCAATAGGGATAATAGCAATGTTGCGGGGTGAAAAAGTCTCCAATAGATTGTCATACGGGATAAAAAAAATTACTGCGACAATAATCCATTAAAAACAATACTATTTAAAATTGCATTTCAATCCTAGATTAGTCATTGAGCCCTTTATTTACTTAATTAACATGCGATACTCCCACAAAGTTTTTTCTTCTTTATTAAAAAAATAAATAAAGAGCTCTGTGACTAATCTAGGATTGTAATGTAATTTTAAATACTAGTATTTTTATTGGATTACTGTCGCAGATATTTTAAAAATTGTTTTTAATTATCCGCAACGAAATTGGAAGGAATGGATTGGAATAAATGGGTTCAAGGTTATAAAAGTCCACCACTTGTAACATTAAATGTTGCGAAATAAGTTGACGGTAAGTAAAATATTAACAAATTCTATATCCCGCGCAAACGCACGAAATTTGATATTCGAATCACGAATATAACGTACTCTTGTTGCCAAGGTCGAAAGGAAATTCAACGAAATACATTTTTACATTATTATCATCCAGTTATAAGATCTTTTTCTTTCAGAATTATCTAACTTATCAATTGTTTCGGCCTTTAATGGGAAAGATGTTAATCATGATCGGTCCTCGGAGAGTGGATATCTGAATGTGGATTGTGAAAGCGTGAGGAGCGCTCCCAGTTGCCGCTGAAACAAAAATATCTGATGATATCATTTCCGGTTCCGGTTGCTTCCGTGATGGCGGCGGTTCATGGTGATAGTACTAAAGCTCGAGTTATTATTTTAGGAGGTATGATTTCACTAACCATTTTACAGGAAAATCATTGTGCCATTTGTAACAATAAACTCGTTGTATTATTTTCTGTAAATGCTTTTGTGTGATTTTGGGTGTACTTGTACATTCAGTCATGAGTTGTGATTAATCACATTAATTCATTTTTTTTTAAAAAGAAATATTTATAAATTTGTTTAGGTTGCGGTTTTATTGGAAGGAACCTTGCCGAATTCCTGGTTTCAAACAATTTGGCCTCTGAAGTAAGGATTGTTGATAAAGTTCCGCCGCAAACAGCATGGCTGAATCGAACGCACCAAGAAATATTTGACAACCCAATTATTAATTTCAAAAGTGCTAATTTAATAAACCCAGGTAACTAGATAATAGTTAATTAACCATTATTAAAACGTTCACTGACTATTGTATCATTTTGAGCTATCAATTGTGCGAGTTTTAATAACTTGAATGGATAATTGCAGCCTCTTGTCAAAATGCATTTGCATCTGATGAAGGACCATATGATTATATTTTCAACTGTGCTTGTGAAACCAAACCTGGGCAAACTGATCCTGTTTATAAAGAGGGTATTTTGAAGTTGAGTCTAAACTGTGCTCGGGAAGCCGCAAAGCAAAATGTTAAGAGATTTGTTGAAGTATCCACTGGTCATATGTGCTCATCAGATAAGGTATGGTGAATGTTTACGAAGTTAATGAAGTTGGGCAAATTAATAATGACCTTTAAGAGCTTAGAAATGTATTTGGCTTTCTTTTGGAGTCTTCATTAACATTTTGGATACTATTATTTTATTTGTCATCAATTTGCTGTTTCCTTTTATTAGATGCCCTATAAAGAAGATTCCAAAGTTGAACCATGGACTTTAGTGGCCAAGTGGAAGAACCAGGTGGAAGAAGAATTATCTAAAGTTCCAGAGTTGAAATTTACCATTGTGCGACCTGGTATTGTTTATGGATTAGGTGATCGTCATGGTTTAGGTTAGTAAGATGATATAATTTTTTACAAAAGTAAGATGGTGCTAGACTGTGAACTATAAAGACTGTGTAATGCTTTTTAAATTAACAGCATTTAAAATCTTGACTTTGTGTAACATACACGCACACAAATTATGTCCGGTATCATTAGTTACTTATTTAATTTATTTTTCAGCTCCACGACTAGTCATTGGTGCAGTTTACAAACACCTAGGGGAAATGATGAAGCTATTGTGGTCCAAAGATTTGAAGATGAACACTGTACATGTTACTGATTTATGTCGAGCATTGTGGCACTTAGCTACTCGAGATGATACAATAGGGCAAATATACAATATAGTGGATCAAGGTGACTCTACTCAGGGAACCATTAGTAATCTTGTATCTGATATCTTCAACATCAATCATGATTACTGGGGAACCATGCTTTCCAATGTTTGCAAAGTAAGTTACTAACAGTAATTAAATTAGATTTTGACGTAGTTTATGTTTAAAATGATACTAAATACTAATTCATTTGATTGAAGATTATGTGGAACAGACAAATATTTGCACTCTTAATAAAGTATTTTTGTATTAAGGGCGGTTGCATGGCATTTTAAGTGGTGTAAATGAATATTATTTTGAGTGTGTTCTCTACTTCAAGCCATTGTTTTCGTACATTATAGTTATCATTTCAGAATTTTTGTATGTAAATAGGGTAGTGTTCCTATATAGGCTCAATGATATTTCTCTTAAACAACTTGAGATGTGATTGCTTACTATTGACAATTGTTGTTTTCAAATCTACCAACTGCATTTAATTATAAGAACACATAATAGAAAAAATCATTTAACTTGAATTTTTATTTATGCAGGCTGATATGGAATCTGTTGTTGATGAAGTGAATGATAAGCATATGGGCCCTTGGGCTGAGGCCTGTTCCCAAAATGGAATAGAAAATACACCTTTAACTCCATATATTGATCAAGAGTTATTGTACAACAAGCATTTGTATCTTGATAATAGCAAACTTCTGGCTACAGGATTTACTTTCAGTGTGCCTAATATAACCAGGGAGAAGCTAAAAGAGGTAATTTATTGAAGTACAGTTGAATCCCCTTTCAATGTGCTTTTAATGCATTTAATGAAAAATTAATCTGTCCCTTCCAAAAACTACACATACTGTACAGGGCATGTTTTGTACATGAGCCAGTGGCTGCTTATTAACAAATGTTTAGGGTAGGCAACAGATTATTGAACACCGGTGGATCCTGGGAAGTTGGTATGGGGGCGATGTGCTGCCTCAATTCCGTTTTTTTTGTAATCTTATTGAATTCAAAACAATTGTCTAACTTATATCATTTCATTCCAACGCTTTATTTCCATGAAGCAAACGCAGATGTGTTTTCAAAATATTGAGATTCGAAAAAGGTGTTGCAAGTTAACGGTGCCCAGACAATAATTCAGATACCAGATTCAAACTTATTTTCCAGGCGTTTAAGATTCGCTGAATTACTTATGTTATTTTTTGATGTTTCATGGTTTTGATAAATTTTTAATGTCTAAATATTAATCTCTATTCCAAGTACTCTCCTTAATTGACAATAAAAGTCATGGCCAACAATAAAGTTTAACTTTTTCACTACCTGTTGGCCATTTGTCTGAATTATACCAAAAAGGATTGAATTTTCTTGCATTTTCCTTGCCAGCACATTGAACAACTATAGTCAACATAGAGGTATGACAACCATTGTCCAAAATTTCTCTCTTTTCTACATTGTGAAGCTGAGAAGAAGGTATACATAGTAGTTCATTCACAATCTGTTATAATGTTATCGTAAAATCAGATTTAAATGTAAAAAATCAAGTAACACTGATAATCTTTAGCATACTAATTTAAAATTAAAAAAAAAAACTTCCTTAATAATTATCACTTTCTCCGCTTGTTAAATCTTCAACAAAACAGTAAATACACAAGCTATGCGGCTTGCATGTGAGTGGGAATCAGTCTTCCATGCAAGCAGGCAGCAAGGGTATTCGCTGGCCTACGCACAATGTGCATGCTTCAAGTATGCTCACTACAGGGCCTTTTCTCAGAAAACGATGCAAAGCGAGGCAGCACCCAGGTGTGCCTACCCCGAGAGGGGCAAGCGGGCACATGTCTCTGTAGGAAGAGGCGAGACATCACACATATCTCAAGGACTATTGGAAAATGCTTGAAATGGAAATGTGGCTAATGCCACGATAATAAAATGTCCATCATACATTTCTAGATGAATAATACATACGCCATATTAAAATTACAAGAATCATTTTATTTTTTATTATATAATGTATTAACCTAGTATATATTCTATGGGATAAGCCGTGCCTATCTTGCTTCTCCTGAGGAGACAGAAGCATGCACTGACATGCATGTTATGTTTGCTAAAGATAATGCATTTAAATTGAGGTATACAATGATAAAGCTGTTCAAGAAATTCCTTAATGCTACCTCACAGGGAGGAATTGACTCACTAAATTGAGAAAACGTAATGGTGGTGTAATGTAAGGTGAATACTTTAGTTGCTTCCCTATGCACAACCAATTTGACAATGTGTGCTTGGCCTTTGGCCTCACCATGAACACAAAACAACCTGGAATCTAGAAATGCATAATGATAAAATGGAATTAGCACCATCAATGCTAAGCAGAATATAAAAATACAAATGTTTTGAAAATCTACAGACATTTTTTCATCTTTATACTATCACAAGATTTTTTTGCATTCACTTTAAAAAATATGTTCATTTTGAAATACTTTTCTGAAAACATCAATTAATATTGTGAAAGTATGAAAATATCTTAGGGTATTCCTTTTTTTATGGTTGTTTGCAACTCCTATTTACAATGAAAAAGAAACACAAAATCACAATGATTTTTCAAATGGAGGTTCTACTATTACATAATTTCAATTTGTAATGAATCAATATGTGTTGTTATATTAATATTATTTATTATTTTTTCCTTACCACTTACAATTTACATTTCCTTTTTGCAGATAGTGGATGATTATGTTTCTATGAAATTATTTCCTGGATCTTTGGTATTGTGATTTTACCATGTTGCTGGGATCTTAAGCCTGTGATTAAGAGCTGAAAACCAGGAAGAGGTGCTTTCTTATACTGTGTATATTTTTGAGATGACCTACTTCAATCCGCTTCTATTGTCATTGTTTATGTATTCTTATGCATTTGTTAGCATATATGCTTGTACTATATAGATGAGACATCATGGCACATAGTTCTTGCTAGTTTGAAAAATTATGCATACATTTTTTTATTGTGCTTATTTATTCTTATCAACGAGTTTTTTCTTGCAATATAAATATTGATTGATGAAATGATGTGATGTTGGATGAATATGAAGTAGGCCTAAATAGTTTTAGTAATAATCTGTGCTCCTTAACCCTAGAGATGGAAAAATATAGTGGGTTGTAGTGTTTACAGATATCCTTATATAAGCTTCATTTAACTATCTTGCGAATAGAGTGATTAGGTTCATGTCTAAGAAGTATGAAATGGGTGTGATGGAAAGTTATATTATTGTAGTATTCCTCCTGTATCTAATTGTCCATCCGTTTTCTTAATGTGTTCCAGATCTGATGCAGGAAAACATAACAATTTATAACTCATAATTGCATTTGAAATATATTGAAATTGAACTTGGTTCCTACTCGATTGGTCTTGTGCTAAAAGCATTCATTGGTGCTCTGTACTCTGTGTATAGTAGAATACTCCGTGTATTCTAGCAATAATTGACTTGACTTCTGTGGGGCTTATGTTGGAAACTGGTTCACTTGACTGGGTTTAATTGTGAGATTATCTTTGCAAGTTAGCATAATCATTGACTAAAGGAGAACATCAATGCTCATATTGATGTATTTTGTTACTTCTGATGCAGTATGCAATTTCAAGATATCTGTACAAAATGGTTAATGATCAGGTGTTAGTTGATAATGAGCCTTCTATTGTCAGCATTATATAGTCATGTATTGCACTATTCATTGTACGGTTCTTCTTTGTGTTAGACAGTTGGGCCTCAGCAGAGGCAGTGTTGCCACACTTTACTGCTTCTGCCACTTTTGCACTGTTTGATCTTTCACTAGCAATCTAAGGCAAATATTAATTTTGGTAAATGATTTCAGTCTGATACCTGTACTGTCTGGTTACATGTAATATTGTGAAATTTTGAAATTGGATGTCTTGAATGTCTGGCAAAAACTGAACTGGAACAAAGCTCTGTCCCCTTAATTTTTTCAATCTGAATTTGTGGAAACAAGGGGAGATTACATCACTAGAAAAGCTGCTTCTATTGCTTGTCACTAGGAACTGTCGGCATTGTCACGTGTCTCTCAATTGTCAACACAAAGACGTTTAGTACAACTTATAGTTTTTAATGTCTCCAAGGTCTTCAGATGCATATTTAAGAAATAACTATTATAATTGAAAGACTGTTAAATAACTATAGTGTTTCTTTTTTCCAATGGTTAATATATAATGGTAATGAATTCATTGATGACACAAAAGTATCCATTTACTTACTAAGTGATATAAATTGATTGGGGTTAACATCCACAAACATCAGTGCTGTTCTCATTTGTTTTGTATTTTAGCAGATATAACCAGTAAGTTTAGTCACAAATATTTTTTTAGAATCAATAGGCAGTGATAAAATTTGCTGCTATCTTCGTTTGGTGGGGATATTCTTATTTCCTTGTGTTACTTCGTTGATAGTATTAGCAACTGGCTCTTAGACATTCTAATTGAAGTATATTGCAACATGCTGTATCATCAATCTTCCTTACCTATTTATGGAAATGAATTACTGAATCAACTCAAATTCGATTCTTGTTGTGCACTAATAATTGCAATCTCAGAGCATTTATTGAATTACAGGCATAAATCTTGATTTCAAAAAAGAATGTTTGTGAATCAGTCAGTCGTGAAACCAGGGCGATTTCTTGATGAAATAATTTTCATGCTCTATAATACTGTTTCTTAAATATATTTATATTTGCAATCACAGGGGCGATTGTGTAGCAACATGTGTACTTGTAACATAGTACTGTCACATTACTAACTTCTCTGGAGGTTGTTCGAAGTTACACCTCAGTTCTGACTCCATTTAAGTTATTTTTAATCTCATTTGAGATATCCATTTAGAAATGTGATAAGCGAGTACCAGAAACTCTGGCATTGATATCAATTTTATTTGTTGTTGAAAATTTCTGAGTCTGGTAAATGATGCAACAGGGGCATGAAAGTACTACTTTTAGAAAGTGAGTTGATGTTTTAATTTTTCCGAATATGCATTTAAAAAAATGTAATTAATAGTTATGGCCCAATTGCTGTAATATGTTATGCAGCAATTTTCATTTCATTCCGCACTTGCTTATATGATTTTGTGTTTATGAATATAATTTTAATATTCCTTTGTATGTTAAATGTTGTATGAAGATTATCAGTTTTATATCAAATACATAAATTTTTTCTGTGATTGGAAAGTAATTCTCAAAATTACAAAATTTTAATGTGTTGATGATATCATTAAAATGAGCACACTTTAAACACATTTATTCGGACTTGATGTAAATTGACATCAATTTGTGAAAATTTGTTGTACTGCAAACTAACTTCAATATTGTTTTATAATAAAACTAAAGTGATATTCTGAAGCAAATTCCATGCCTCTGTTGGCTCATTATGCATTATCTCTGTAATATTCTTACATATTCTGATAATATTTTCTTCTTTATTTTTGAGTTATTATATTTTGGTCTTATTTGTGGGATTTCTGTTTGAAATTGCAAGCTCAATTAATTAGAGACTTCATTTCGAATGAATTAGAACCACTTTATATTCTACATTTACTAGTTTAGAAAAGATTCAAAGGTCTGTTATCCTTGCATCTACTCCCTGAAGTTAGTTATAAAACCTGCTCCAAGAATTTTCATATACATTATCAGTACAATACCCAGAATTTCCAAAAGATTGTTTAAAGTGTGCTTTTCAATATTGCAGGGTTTGACTTTTTTCTATAGTATGCAGCATGTAATACAAGCACGACCATTTTCAGTCGTACAGCAAAGTGGCTGTTTTCTTGAAAACTTATAACATTAACATCTAGAATTTGAAATATCAAATTGAGCAGGTTAACATGTTCAAATATAAATAGTATATTGAGACTTAAGAAAACTTGTTTCATATGAGGGTCCATGTGGAAATTACTTCAATAGGACTTTACACTATATGAATTGCCTCTGGAAAGGTTATCACTTACTCATATGATAAAAAGAAAGGCATTTACAGGTAATTTGGAAATAAATAAGTAATAGAGCTGATATGAAAATTGCAATGGGAAGATACTCAGATGTAGTGTACAGGGTTTTATTAAATGTTAAGTGTTCCTTACCACTTTTCATTTCACTAGTGAAACAATTCTAGACATGCATTTAGAAGTCATTCATATCTCCTAATGCTTCATAATGGCCTAAAATATCTTTCTCCTATTTATGTAAAATATGAATTATTGTTCAGTTAAAGATTCCAGTTTAATTTTTGTAGCATGTTTATACAGTTATTGAGCCTTGTTACTATTACTTTTCTAAAACTATCATTCCACTCTACATTTGTTCCAGTGGTACGTGAAGAATACCTAAATTTGTTTTGTGCATGTGCAGATTATGAATTCACATTCTAGAGGTATTCTTCAAAATTATTCTTTCCCTTTGAGGGTTCTTCTTAGCTGTATTCAATAGATCTTGTTATATTTTCTAAATTTTAACTTAAATGAAAAGTTAATCAAATTTCCTCTAGGTATTTCTTTTCAATGTTGTTTCCTGCAAGTTTAGAGAGAAACTACATAGAATAGAACTGTTTTATACTATGGCCTAATTTTCCTTTTAATTTTTTCTGTCATAATCATCCTGAATTGTGATAAATAGAAGATTATTTTTTGCTTCTAAATATTATAACTTTGATATCAATTTATAGATTCGTTGTGTTAATTTAGAGAATTGTTTAGCTGTAGGATATTTTAATATTTACATTTTGTGTATTCGATTTCTAGTGAAATTAATAATGTCTGTTGATTGCATAGAGTGAATAGTTGAGAATACACATTAATGTATGTGTATTTTCATATATTCAAGTGTCACAAGCATTTCTTTGCTTTTATTTTTGCTATACTTCTGATAATGATCTCAGGGGAATGATCATTTTACCAAAATTTCAAGACCTTTTTCTTCTTTACTATTACTGGAAATTTAATTTCCTTTTCCAATTTTTACACTAAAGTCTTAAGATTTTGTTTTGATAAGTATCTAGAGAATCTTCATTCCATGAATCATTCTTCAGCTGTACATGATGTTCAGAAAAGATGACAAGATTCCAGGAATTAAGTGTTCTTTTGGAACTCTGGTTCAGCTACATGTTTCTTAAGTTGCCTTCAGTTGCATTTAGAAATGTTCTGATTACTTTAGCAAGCAAGGTAAACTTTTCAAATGTTTTGTGTAAATTGAATGTACTGAAATGTCTAAAAATTCATACTGATTTTTGTAGTTCTGTTGATAATTGACAGTAATTCACAATAAATTTTAAAGCTTTAAAAGTATTCTGAAATTATAACCAATCATTGTTTTATGGAGATTTTAGTTTCACTCAACTATTAAAATTGAATTCATATTGAATAAAGTATTTTTTGTTTATTCAAGCATGTAATGCCTGTTGATTAGAAAATTATATTTCTTCAGATGAATTTTGTAGTAGCTAGAATGCATATAAAAATCCATGAAATACTGCAATTATCATGAGATTCAATTGGAAATTTCTGTCTAAGCAGATCCAATGTTCTTCTTGTAAGACTGAACGTGAAATGTGCCTTATCTGGTCAATATGCTGCAAGTGAATTTAATGACTAGCTTGGCACTCCTAGGTATGATGATGACGATAATAATAATAAATGTGAACTTGATTAATTGTTCTGCTTTTTAAACCTGAACTGCGATGTGCAAAACAATTTTTGTGAGGGCGTTTGATATACATTTTGTAAGTGTTCTCTGTACAGCTGACAATGTAAATGCATGATTGTAATGTATCACTCACTGCCATACTATGTAAGTAAATTTGGTTGTGAGAGGTATTGTTGTTAATTCTGTAGACTTATCAAATGATGCCACTTTGTGCATAATTGTTATAAAAATGTACTTTGTGTAAAATGTGGAAATACGGAACAATTCAAACTACATGTAAGCAAAAATCTTACAAAAGTTTCGTGCTTTTGTATGGTGGTGTGTTGATTGACGTATGCAGAAATTTTGATAAAAAATGTGCCACCAACCTGATTGTAGGATAAGTGGAATAGCAGTTCATGTAGAATATAGAATGTCTGAATGAAATACTGTTTGTGTATTCTATTAAGATCTCAACTTTGCACTGATTATATTTGTCTAATGAGAATTAAGTTTCAAGTTCTGTAGACAAAATTTATTGACCTTGTCATGTTATTTCATGTGTATAATAATGATGTTAATGTAGTGTAATTTATACTCAGTATATGCAGAAAAAATGATTAATTATCACAGATCATTTCTTGTTTGCAAAGGAGTAATGTTGGATGTTGTTTCAGACATTTAACATAAATAAAACATGTTCATTCTCAAGAGCTTTAGTTTGCTGTCAAAATGAAAATGGACAGTTGTGATAATAAGTGTAATAAAGCTAAACCTCATGTACTTAATGGTCTAGTCGTTTGGATTGACTGAGATAATCATCTATGAAATGTCTGTGATTGTATTTCTGTTGGATACAATTTTTATTTACATAACATTCCAAATGTGACTGCATTCCAAGATTCAAACATTCCAGATTGTTCAATGTAATTGTAATTTGTAAATCCAACATATTGTAATTTGGAAAACACTGTAGCACTGTTACTTTTATATAAATTCTTGTTCATTGCATGTCTTTTTTATTTCCATATATCGTAAGTATGAAGTATGACTGCTAGAAAACTTCTTGATGATGGATAAAGGGTATTAAAGTATGTTTGATATTTAATGATTTTCTAAAACTGGCATTGTACTTCTTGTGACATTTAAGAATAGAGGATGAAGCAAGAGTAGACATTGTCTTTTCTTAACACTTTCTGCTAATTATAACATTTTGCTGGAAACTCCATTAAAAAAAACAAATATGCATGTTAAATTCAGTTGTAAACTTACACAATGTCATAATATATGACCATCAACTGCATTGTATTCTTATAAAAGTAGATGCTTTGGTATTTTGTTAAATGAAATATTTATGCAAAGGGTCAAGAGCTCTACCAAATTTGAGTTAAATAAGGATATTCTAGAAGGAGATTAGAATAAAATTTTGCAACAAGTTGCGTTCATATGCCAATCATATTCTCACTATTACAGATGCTAATGCAGAAATGAAATTCTTAAGAAAAAATATTCCATTAGAGAGGACAAATGTTGAAAATAAATCATGGTACTGCTGTGCCTAAAAACTGAGTGTACTTTAAAACAAAGTACCCACGATTGGCCACAAAATTGTAGCCATTTGAATGTAGAGAATATCCTAATGACTATTTCGATTGTCTGCCTGGATTGTAAGTAACTAATGTTAAGCAAAAATATATTCCAATTCAACCAATCCTAAATATCTATTGCCATACAATTATCAATTTTGCACTGCATTGTAATCACTTAAGTTTACCTTTTCTTTGTTATCGATAGCAATTATTTATATCTAAAAGCTTCTGAGCATCAATGCAATATTAAAATCAATTGTTGTTTTGGTAATGTTTTGAAGTCAAATTGAATCTATTATTTGAGACACTACAAATTACAAATGAAATTACAAACATTTTGAAACATTGGGCAATTAATATGCAAGGATTAGATTGTGAAGAGTTCAAAGAATATACTATAAAACGTTTGTGGCACCTTTCAACCAAAAACATACAGGAAAAATACATAAATGAGTAGAATCTATTAGGTCTTGCCCCATCCATTTGTCACCTGCCATTTATTGGTGCCTTAAAGATATATTTTTCACGTTACAAAATTTTTCAGATCTCTTATAGTAGAATTAAATTATGACTAATTTTAGAGAAGGGTAAAATGTGGCCCTAAAAGCAGTTTCATTGAAAAATTTGGAGCAGTTTTTAAGCAAATGTTTGGGCCTATCTGCAAGCTCATTTTTCACCCCAAACTTAAGATTTTTTAAAGAGAAACTTCGATTAGAAATGATTTGAGCATTTGTACTCACAAATGTGATAATGTATAAGAAGTGGCTGTAATGTAAAGCCATTAACAATCACTATCGACGTGAGAGAATTAAAAAATTAGAGAATAATACTGCAAAATGGCATTAATGCCATTTTATACAGTGAATTTATCACTATTAATAGAAAAATTAAAGAAACAATTGGGGTCCGTTTTGAAAAAAGTGACTGTGCATTAATGAAAATTATCAATTTGAAGCTAGTTTTCACAGAAAACTTTCGATTTTTCGAGAAACTTTACATGGCACCATTTAAAGTTCTTGTTTTAAAAAATGTTATCTTCAAGTACCATCTCCATTACTGAAGATTTAGGACTTTCCCAAACTTCTGTCTTGTGCCAAATGAAACAAATCAGATGCACTCGAAATACCAGACCATTTGCAGATGTTTGCTAGCCAGGACATTTTCTTTCCAACTTCTCATCTGCCCTGATCTTTCCCCATCACAATCAGTTGCAAGAGTTTGTTTCGAGTTTCTAAGTAAATAACCAAGATACAGTGTTTTTCTAATTTCGATTATTTTTACTATCTCTTGGCATATATCATTTCTTTCTAGTATATAGTCATAAATCTCGTCAGTCAAGAGAATTGTCAACATTCTCCTAATCATTCACATCTCAAATGCCTCCAGTCTATTAATTGATGGTGTTTTCAGTGTCCATGTTTCTGTGCCGTATAAGAGAACTGCAACTGCGTAACATTTTGCCACTCCATGTGAGGGTAAAACTCAAGTCTCTGCTATATAGATATTTCATTTTGTTGAATGTGGATCTTTCTATTTTAATTTAGTTTTTATTTCCAATAATGATGTCCATGACTCATTTAAAACTTTTGTGCAATGTATTTGTACTCAGAAACCTGTTTAATAAGTTGATCATTGATGAACAGCCGAAATGGTCTTCTAGCTTTCTTACTAATTAGCATGGACTTTGTTTTAAATCCATTTATTTCTAATTCATAATCTTCGCAAGTTCGATTTATTCTGTTAATTATTTCTTGCAAATCCGTAGCAATGTTTGCCAAGATTAGTATATCATCTGCATAATGTATATTAGAAACTAGTAAACGCGGCAATGCTTCGCTATTGCAATGTATTACACTTGACATGCTACTGGTGACGTGATTGTTAATAACGTTTTACCCTATGCTCTGTAAAAATTTCAATAGACGAAAGTGTGGTTCCGTCTTTCTTTGTCTCCCTGTTTCTGTTTGCTTCTCTGTATGTTTCTCTCGCGAGAAATTTCACAATCGCAGGGGCAGAATACGCAATAGACGTCTTTATACAGAGAGTATATATCTATGTATATATATATCTCAGAGAGTCTTTATAATCGTGCTTCAGTGTGCAACGGGTTGCGTCAAGCGCCGTTACGTAGAGCGCTGAGCGCCATATTCAGGGGGCTTGAGTCAACAAGATCAACGCACGTCTATGTGCACAGGTATTCCTATCGTTCTATGCCTATATTCTTCCTGGAAGTGCAAGAAATAAGTTGATAAAGTTTTATCACAGTCGCATGAACAGTAGGTAGCGCATTAACTAAGAACCAACAAACAAACATTGTCTTTTATATTTAAAAATAGGAATACCATTCACTTTTATTCCCAGATTACAATTCTCTAAGACATGTTTAAAACATGTTTTGAATACGAGAAATAACAACGGAGACAGGATACACCCCTAGCTCCTTTTCTCACATCCACTTCGTCGGTAAGGTGCAGATCACCTCGCAATTGAGCTATTAGTCCCCATTTTACGTTCTTTGTGATATGTATTAAATCAATTTTAAATCAATTTTGCCAAATAAAAGAAAGTAACAAACGAAAACTCTACGCCTCGTGGGGTCATCCCCCCTCCGAATCCGTCACTGGTTGTTTAGTGTAAAATACGTTGTGAAAAGAAAAAAACTGCGACAAAAACAGTGTTTCGATATTAAAACTCGTATTGTGCGGCGCTGATGCGGGAAAACTGGATAAATTCTCTTCCAATATGTATTAAATTACTATTTCTAACAAGTTGTATAGTCAGATTTCACAAATTGTGAATATTTGATACCGAAAAAGTAGGTTTTTCAAAACATCTGTCCGTCTGTGAACAACACTAGCGCCTAAATCATTCATAGGATTGTTTTCAAAATGAATTTTCCATTGTCGATGTAGTCCGACTCGAAGCTCTGCGAGTTTAAGAAACATTCTTTAAAATTTGAGAGTACATGGGGCATTTTCAAAATTGTCTACAAAATAAGCCCATTTTTTTGTAACAGATTGCACATGTCCAATTTTCACTATTTAATCTGCAGTTTCGAAAATTACTAAAGTTTTAATTTTTTCGGCGTCTTCCTTCAACTACAATACTGAAGATAGCGATGTTTTCATGAAATGAAATTTGTTCTTTATTCTGTGAAAATCGTAGTTTTCGAGCAACTTAGATTTAAATTTGGTCAATATTAAAAACAAGATTTTCGCACGAACGGCTCCATATTGTTTCTTCAAACGTTTTGTATGAGTAGTGCTAAATGCACTCTATGACATAATTGCCATTTTGATGCTTCTTTTGATTTTTCAAAAACACATTTTTAAAGTATCTGCCTCGTTAAATTTTGCTTTATGTAATTTCATTGTGTAATGCGTCTCTTGACACATAAGCTTTAAAGTATATCTAATGATGGATTTTGAAACTCCATTCGTTTTTTCGTAAATGGGAACTAATGGCGAATTTTCGGAAAAGTTCGAGCCAATTTTCTTAAAGACTGAAAAAAACTTCCCCCGAAAATCTCCACAATGGGGGGGAAAAAAAAAAAAAAGAGTTCAATTCTGTGCGATATTCCGAAAGAATTCGAGCAATATATGTGGAGTAGAATGCTTTATCACTCAGTTGTCAAAAGGGCGTATTGAAGCACAGTACTCGGAATATGCTTAATTTAATTGCGAATTAAATTAAGCAGCTCTTTACATTACCTGGCTGACGCCATTCCTTTATTCTGAACTACAAACTTGTTACATATCACATGCAGGTAAGCCAACCCAAACACATCACGTGAGCCCTGAAACATATTTTTTTTAAACAAAGCTAAATTATGTAGGTTTAATCAAACACAAAAATGCCTATTGCACAAAAATGAAAAGTAATAATGAAAAATAATCAGGATATTTTGAACGCTAGCAACAAGACTAAAGCAATGTGGAATATCGTAAAAAATACGACAACATCATCTCGTTTCTTAGTAGAGAATGTTATTTGAAAGGATAATGAAAGAGAAGCAAGTAATCCGGAAAAAGTGGCAAATTTCTTCAACACTTCTCTAGAATTGCTTCTGAACTCACGAAGGGACTAAAATCACCAATTTCAACATCATTATCTTCCCAAAAGAATTTCGACACTATGTTTATTTCCGAAACTTCTAACGAACTCCTGAGAACAGCCAGTAAACTAAAAAATAAATACTCATCTGGTTTAGATGAATTTCCGGATTGTTTATTGAAAACTTGTTTACCTGCCTTTATACACCCAACTCACATTTTCAATGCTTCTTTATGCATAGCAATATTGCCAGATATTTTCAAAACAGCAAAAATTAAGCCAGTTTTTTAAAAAGTTAGCAAAAATGAAATTTAAAATTACCAACCAATTTCTCTTTGTCAGATTTCTCAAAAATATTAGAGAGGCTTTTCTATACGCAAATAGAAACTCTTCTCAGGAAAAACGAAGCGTTTTAAGACTCTCAACTCAGGTTTAGAAAATCAAGGAAACTGCCATTTTTTTCTTTTCTTAAAGATGTTGTTTCATCAATGGACCAAAATGAAGCACTCATTGGAATATTTTTAGATCTTTCGAAAGCTTTTGACGTTATTAACCGTAAGATCTTACTATCAAAAATACCTTCTTCTGGAATTCATGGTATCGCCCTAGACTGGATAACCTCGTACTTTAAACATCGATCTCAAAGACTAGAAATACCGTACTGGCATGAAAGGATATTATGTACTTATCTTTCTAATTCTTTGCCAATTGAATATGGGGTTCCTCTTTCTCTTATACATAAACGATATGTCCTTGACTATTAAAAACAGAATAACAGTTTTGTTTGCCGATGACACGAGTTTTCATTGCTAAAAATAAACAATAAATAGTACGATATTAGAAGTTTCAAATTGGTTTTGTAATAAAAAATTAATAGTTAACGAAGGAAAAACAGTTTCAGTACAATTTTGCATTTCAAATCAGCAATCGCATGCTCCATTGAAAATGAACAATATGCAATTAGCTGATGTTCAGGTAACACAATTTCTAGGTCTCTCAATTCAGTCAAACCTGAAATGAAATGTAGTACATATAACAAAATTAAACACTAAATTATGTTACGCATTCAGAATTCTTTCAAATTCTGCCAGCCTTCATGCTGCTCGTTCCGTGTATTTTGCAAATGTGCATTCCCGCCTGAGATATGGCATAATATTCTGGGTAACCCCATCATGTAGTATTCACAGACCTTCAGATTGCAAAAGAAAATTATTCGAATAATGGGATCACTAGAGTATGACACAACGTCGTCATAGGGCATTTAACTTGGAGATACTGTATAAAAATGTGATACCACTATGTATATTACTCCGTATGTACGTATGTATAACGGAAATCGTTCAGAAGTAATGAGGCTGATCCATGGTTGGTAGATAGATCACTGTATTCTTCAACAATTTATTAACCCAACCCCTCAATATATATTTTTTTACTTATTTAAATTACTGAATGCCCTCGTTCGCGACTTGATATCTGTCGTTCCCGGCCTTGGTTCTCCGATCTCGCTGTTTCGGGAATCAATTAGTGCGTCCGAGCTACGGTATAAAAAAAAAAATCTCTTATTACACCATGGTCGGAGCACGATAAGGGACAAAACTTCTCTTTACTCAGGGATCACGACATTAATTCATTTTCAAAATTGGATGGAAATATTTTCAAATATTATGACTTAATTCGTAAGACGATCGATCTATCGTTCCAAATCGCGACCGATTCACTCATTTTCATGTTTTGTTACGCGCGGGCAAAAGGGGAGGTAGATGCGTGTTGCGTTGTGGTGTGTGTTTGTGTTTTGTATCAGGTTGAAGTGGGTAGTGTAAGCGCAATTATTTCGCAGACTTAAGTTATTTTCATGAAAACCGAATAATTCTGTATTAATTTATCTGTACTTTCGACAATAACAGGCCTCTGTTCTATGTTATAATCATGAATTTGGAACTTTTGGGTAAGGCTTTCGGCGTTGTAGAATGGTATACGTTCAGTGTGTTTATGGAAAATAATAATTTTTTTCTTTCTTTTTTTAGAGTCATTTGGGCAAAATTACCCTGAGGTAGGTTGTGTATAACTTTACATGGATATTTATTTGCTGTACTTGTAGTGGTGGTGAGTAACTTAGCACTAAATGCAAATTATTTTTTTGTCACAGGAATTTGATGGTGCCCTTGACTGCATCTCTTTAGCTGTCACATGTGCTTATAATAAAAGAGGTACTTTACTAGCTGTTGGTTGCAATGATGGTCGAATTGTAATTTGGGACTTTCTTACTAGAGGCATTGCTAAGATTATTAGTGCCCATGTACATCCAGTGTGTTCTATAAGGTTAGTTCAAATTCATCTTTGTATATTTATTATGAATCAACTATAGAGTCAATTTTGTCTAGTCATATCTTTCTTCTAGTTGGTCTCGAAATGGACATAAATTACTAAGTGCATCCACTGATAATAACGTGTGTATATGGGATGTTCTGTCAGGAGAATGTGACCAGAAATATCGATTTCCTTCACCAATTTTAAAGGTATTATTCTTATACTTGAAAATGTAAGGTTGGAAAGAAGTTAAAGCATCTTATTTTGGTGGATGTCTTGGTATATTTGGTGCATATTTTAATGTCTTTCAACTGTGTATTATGTTCATATTAGGTACAATTCCATCCTCGAAATGATAAGATTTTTCTTGTGTGTCCTATGAGACATGCTGCCGTTTTAGTTCAAACTGATGGTAATCACCGAATTGTTCCTTTGGATGATGATGTATGTATGAATTCTTCTGCTTAATTGTTCAAAAAAATGCAGAAAAATTTCATTGTCGTCTTGATATTGTATATGGAAAAAATGTGTTGTTATTGTAGACGGACTTGAATATTGTGGCATCATTTGATCGAAGAGGACAGTATGTATACACAGGAAACGCTAAAGGAAAGGTGCTTGTCCTTTCAACCTCAGACCTGGAGCTAAAAGCATCATTCAAAGTTACTCAAGGCACTACTAGTGCTACTGCAGTGAAAAGTATCGAATTTGCACGCCGAGGAGAGTGAGTTAATTAATTTTGAAATTCTTTGACTATGCATTATGTTATATTTCCTAACAACCATGGTTGATCATTTCAGGTGCTTTTTAATTAATACTGCTGACAGAGTGATAAGAGTATATGATAGTCAAGAAGTACTTACGTGTGGAAAAGATGGTGAGCCTGAACCTATCCAAAAATTGCAGGATCTCGTGAACAAGTAAGTATGAGCTGGTAGATAAGAGAGAAAAGGAACCTTGAAAAGTTTGGGGGTATTCAATGCCAATTCCTTGGACCAACTTCATAAAAGTTTTCAAAGCAGACTGATGTGAAGAGGCTAAGGATATTGGAGGGGCTGGAATATTCTTTGGTTAAGCTCTCTTTTCATCATGACAAGATTCAGAATAAATGGGATGGGATTTATCATGTTATTTGGTCAATAGGTTATCATTATTTTGCTTCCCATCTGATAAGGAGAAGGAGTGTTGGATTGATTAATACATTGCAATCAAGGTTTCTTATCTTTGAGTTCTTTAATTGTTCCTTTGTGCTTGCATCCATTGGTTCATTGCTAAAAATGAATTTCAAATTGAAAATGTCAATTGTTTTAATTTGCAGAACGATGTGGAAGAAATGTTGCTTCTCAGGTGATGGCGAGTATATATGTGCAGGATCTGCTCGTCAGCATGCCCTATATGTCTGGGAAAAGAGTATAGGCAATTTAGTGAAAATATTACATGGTACAAAAGGAGAGTTGTTACTTGATGTTGTAGTAAGTATACACTACTGTATTAGACATATTTATTTAAATGAATTTTTTTTTCACCTTGGGCAAGACCTTGACTAAAGTGTTGCTTTGTTTGTGTTCCTTAATTAGTGTAATTTTCTCACCAAGAGTTAATGTTTCCAATTTGTCACCTGACATGAACCCTTAATTAACACATATTACTTGCGCAACTTTTCTTGAACGATGGATTGAAGAAATGTGGGTAGAGTGGGGGTATTAATTATGTAATCAGCCACTAGATTTTATGAAGCAATGTCAATCTCTGGAGAATCAGTCATGCCTTCGCAACATTCTCAATACATTCTAACTCTCTCAGGAGTTCAAGGTATCTCCTGTGATGAATCTTCACCTGCTTTGGTCATTTCTTTTGATGTTTTGGATAAAGTCACAGACAGAAGTTCTCATCTTCAACAGAAAATTGTTTCTATTTCACGCCAGTAAAGACTTGTTTGAAATGTTGTCATCGGTGCACCCTGCAAGCTTTTATCTTCAACTGTTTATTGTGTCAGAGGGGGAAGAAAGGTCATCATTCATGAAAAGTTGCGCAAGTAATACCTGCAACTTGTTGAACTCAACAACAGTAAACTTTTAGATCCACTGTACCCAAAGCAAGCATTATAAGAACTGTGGAAGCAGAAATTCTGAATCACATTTCATTTGCTATAAAATATATCATATTAATTTTTATGAATTGAGTTTTGAAGTTGTATATAAGAGTTTTAATGCATGGTGGATCCAGAAGGACAAACAAGCCAACAAATGAAAACAGCTCACAAAACACAAAACTTCAAACAATATGTTATTCAAAAGCAGAAAATTTTGGAAAAAATAATACTCCCTACCTTGTGAATGTTAAGAGTTGCTGGTGTAATGTATGTAAATGCAATAATGTTTGTGTTCACAGTGGCATCCTGTTCGACCTATTATTGCTTCTATATCAAGTGGAGTTGTGTCTGTATGGGCCCAGAATCAAGTAGAAAATTGGTCTGCATTTGCCCCTGATTTCAAAGAATTGGATGAAAATGTTGAATATGAAGAACGTGAATCAGAATTCGACTTGAGTGATGAAGACAAATCTGTTGAAATGGGTCCTGAGAAACAGGAAGATGATTTGGAGGTAGGTGAAATAATTTGCAGAATAATCAACAATGAATTGAAAACAGTTCCATTCAATGCACAATGTGTTAGGAACAGATTAAAAATGGATTAGCATATGAATAGAAAAAAATTTGAATTAATGACTGAAGTGTGGCTGAATGAAATGTGACAGAAACTGACACATTTCAAATGTAATATACATTAAAACATCTCTTTTCCACTTTTCAAGGGTCTAAGAAAATGTTTAATGTAAATGTAATTGCGAGAAAGAGGGTGGTAACTTTTGTGGGTGTAAAAGTGGTCCTTGTGGAAACATTGAAAAATGCTAGAAATAGTACAGTAAAATGCCTCCAAGTTAGACCTCTGAACAAGTGGGAAAAATGCCTTGATTGAAAATGGACTTTTGTTGAGCATAAAACGCAACTACTCCATGCAGTAACAACCATTTTACATGTGGTGAAAAAGAAAAATCCTTTTAAAAAATGGAATTCCTATGAATGTAATGTTCTTGGCACAGTGGCTGCACTGTGACATCCTCTTAATGGAATGTGTCTGCCAATATGTTTAAGTTTTGATCCTGTGACATTTTATTCCTCTTCATTAACACCACTGTTGAGGAGTAAGGGTGTGGCTGTAATGCAGTACATTTGATTTGATGTGAAGATTGACATGAGATGTAAAACTCAATTTATGCATTCAACTTGACAAGCCACTAAGTGTGCTCACTGACCCTGACAACAACTGAAGAGGCCGGCAAGCAAAGATAAACCTGTGTTACTCCTGACTTATGTCTGTGCTCCAGGGCACAGAATAGGAATATTGTCACTTTTCAGACTCGCTGAGCTTGGGAAGGTCTCGGGTATCTTTTTGTACACCTCCCTGCTCCATCTTGAGAAATGTAACCCTCGGCGCCTTACTCAATGTCATTACCGTGGTAAACAGTTTCCTATGGGCATACACATTCTGAAGCCCTGCAATTTATACTACAAATACAAAAGTTTGTACTCACTGCTAATAATTATGAACTACTATAGTGTATTTCATCATTAATGAACATAATTGAAAATGTGTAAGTGAAAAAATTGAAAAGCAGAAAACTTTGGATTAATGTTGGGAATAGTAAAATTGTAGTAGAATTTATGTTTGTTCATTTGATATTCAGGAACAAAGAATATTTCATTATAATTATTTTATTATTAGTGTTTTCCTGTTAATATGGTGATGTATTATAGTTGTATTATGTAATTTCTATGATTTGGTGAAGAAATAGTAATAATTTCATCTAAGTGTCAAAAACAATCACACTAAATAAAATGGGAACCTCCCTAAATTGGAATAGTTTTTAGTCCCTACTTAGACAGATTTTAATGTACTAGTTTTAGTTACAAATAATGTGTAAACTAGGATTATTGTGAATGCCTTATCTCTGTTAAAATCTACTATTTTGATCACTTTAACTTTTAATATTACGCCTATTAATTGTATGTGACTGGAACTAAATTTTATTTACAGTTTTTTACTGTATTTTAAAAAAATAGGTTGATGTATCTACCATTGAGCCAGTGGCAGCATTTTGTAGTTCTGACGAAGAAGGAGAGGATATGGATGCTTTGCAGTTTTTACCTATTGCACCTGAAGTTGAGGAACCTGAGGAAGGATGGCCAACAGGACAGGGAAATGCACAACAGAATGAAGAAGAAAAACAGAGGAATAACAGTAAAGAAAATACATCCCCTGCTCCAAAACGTCGGAAATACCGTGCATTCGATATTGAATTAGAAGGTGCTCCATCTGAAGGTACAATCATTATAAAAATTGAACTATTATATTTTAAGTATTTCAATGTTCATCATATGTATGTTTAATGATGTATTAACAGTGTATATTTTTTATTCTAGAAGTTCATCCTTTGTTAAGCAATCGTGCAAAAGATAAACAACAATCAGGTGGCAAAAAAGGTGGAGGGAGACCACGAATTGATGACAGAAAAAGGCCAAAGTGAAAGGACATTGGTTTTTGTTGGGGTTTTATCTGGCTCCATAGAATATTGTTAAATTTCCAATGTTTTATGGGAGTCTCTTATGAAAGATAAGTTACATAAATTTAATGTAATAATAGCTTTCACCAAAGATGACTAAAAGAAGCATCTTTATTCCTTAAATATTGCTCTGGATATATCCTCCATGAAATTAGATACAGATACCAGATCATATTGAGGAGTTCTTGTAATGTGTGTGTAAATACAACTTGTGGAAGAAACAAAAATATTAATGTTTTGAGTGTGTTTCAGTTGCCTCAGGTTCTGGCAAAATTGAAGAAAATTTATTTTATTATTTTCAATGTTTATATAGCTTTGAATGACGAGTAAGTGTTGTGAGAAGAATCCTGTTCTATGTTTGGAAATTTCATTTTGCAGTTACATTACATGTAAATATTTGTATATAATATAAGTATGCCAGAACTCATTTTATTTTATGTAGATATTTTATATTGAAAATTCTAAATAATGAAATTCAAATTGACTTGCTTCCAATATTAATTTTTTGAGAGCAACTCAAATTGTAATTTTTGTTGTTTTTATTTTACGTGCAATCAATTATATTTTTATCCAATATCTTGATGTAAACTATGATCCTTCTCCTTTTTTACTCATACGTCCTTTCATATTTATGTCCTTTTTCTGACTACAGAACTCAAAAATAAATATATTGTTCTCTGACAATTAGTACCCTTGCCTGCCATTGTGTGCTATTGCCATAGGTGTGCTATTAGTCAACTGTGTTTAAGATCTAATTTTATTTATTTGAATCACTTTGCTGTTATTCGTTATCTTAACTGCACTTACAGATTCTTAGAAAAATATTTGTTATGTTTAATGAATCTGAAAATATTTACTGTTTAAAATATCTTATGCACTTTCTGGAAATTCAATAGAACACTATTTTCAAATGCAGAGTTTGTGCCCCGAGTAATTTGCAAAATAAGTCAAATAAGTGTTTTCTCACAATGTGTTTGAGATTTTCATTTACTGATTACCATATTTACTAAAATATTAGATGAGGTATTTTCCTAAATATTTCGCTTGAAAAATACAGGGTCATCTTATATTCCCAGATTGAGTTAGTGAGGATAAATGTTTTTATGTTTCTTTTCCTTGTTATTTCATATTGTTTACGTAACAATCGGCTTTAAGAGGCGATATAAATACTACGCAGATTTATAATACCTAATTATTCACAGACATTTACTTGGCATTCATCGGATTTTTGCTGGAAGATTGAGACCGATATTTTTGAATTGACGAGGCATTGTTTCTAGTGAAATGCAAGGGGAAATTAAATAAAAGTAGTTACTGAGATTTTATTACACGATGAGGCTGTGTGGACTTCGATGTCCAGTGATGAGAATCTGCATTTTGCAACAGTTGAAAATGAAAAATAGAACATTGCCAGAAGTACATATTCTTCATCCAACCACAGAAAAGGATGATAAAAATATTTTCTTTCCAAACGATAGAGATTTTCAATAGATAAACAACAATAGATATAGATTTTCCCCCATTAATTAAATCTGTTCTTCAAATATGTCTTAAAATAATTACTTGAAATTTTTTTCAAAAATATGAGGTTTTCATGTAATTTTGCGTGAAATTTAATTATTTCTGAAATAATTATTTTCTCAAAAACTGGTCAAAATTTATTCTTTAAATGTACTCATGGAATGTATCAGAGAAGGGTATGAAATGACACCACATATTTCTGGCGAACTCTGAAATTGCGAAAATTTACAATATTACAAAATTTGCGAAAAGTTAAAATTGCAAAACCTCAAATTTGAAGATAGATATCTTGTCTTAAATAAAATTGTAATAAAAAATTTGATCTTTTGCACAGGTCATGTACATTTTCCTTAAAAAAATAAAAATAAAAAAATAAATAAAAAAAGTTTATGCAAAATCAAAGTTTATTCAATAAACATTTTTTCAAAAATTGCTTCAATTATTTTCCCATGCTTAGAACAAGGGACTTTTGAGTTCTCAATTTTTGAAAATAGCAAATGGAACTAATTTGAGAAAGTTTGCGCTGTCCAAGCATCACTAGTTTCAGTATAATTTACAAAATTGTACACTTTGCATCTGAAATTTGAATGACAAAGTGTAGGGGATACAACAGTAGCATATATAGCGGTGTTATTTTATAAATTGAACAAAAATGTTATCTTTCCTTAGCTTGGTATACATACATAAAAGACAGGCGTAGATCCACGGGGCGAGAAATAAGAGAAATCCTCTCACCCCTAATTTTCTTCAGTAATTATTAATTTTTACCTGTCATGCAACTTCAAAGCAAAAATATTTTGGGGATAATCATTAAAATGAATAATATGTCTGCGACATTTTACAAATTTTTACAATATATGGAAATATTTTTCATTATGCCGTGTTATCAAGTACACTCAATAGTAGCAAATTATCTGTTTTACTATTATCACATTTTTAATGAAGGTATCATTCATGGATTTGCGATTCTTACTGCGCCAGGAATTCGTGATTTACCACCTAGAAAATAATTGGATTGTAAAGGTCTATTATACGCCTGTACGTAGCGGCGGGAACTTAAAATACGTGTTCAAAGTTACTCTTTTCCCCATCGAAGTTTCCAAATATATTTCCGACTATATTTAACAGCATGGAAAAGAACTTGTTTCCAAAGTATGTTTCTGTACACATTCTCTGCAGATAATGTACAGAAGCAGATAAAAAATGGCTCTTTAAGCCAAAGAAAGAAAGCGAAAATTTTAAGAGTATTTTATTTATGATTTTGTATAATTAGCATTTACTTAGCCGCCTTTGGCGCGTTGCCCGGCTAGCTCAGTCGGTAGAGCATGAGACTCTTAATCTCAGGGTCGTGGGTTCGAGCCCCACGCTGGGCGGGTTATTTTTGAAGTACATATAGTTGCAGATTGGGGTTATTTATACATTTCTATCAATATTTAAATGTCACTTGAACAAATATCATTAGGTTCTAACTAAAGCAATCTTTGCAGTTGCTCTTCACTTTCGTGTGCTAAATGAAACTTTCATTTTCAAAGAAAACTTATAAGTGATGGAAGAGAGAAAATAAGAATCTTGCCTTTTATTTTACAGCATTTTATATTTTTAATTTAATATAATTTAATTAAGTATTTATTGATTAACTTACGATGTTGGTAAACCATTGAAAGTATTCAAAGAAAGATTTTACGAGCAATTATGTTTTTTACGTTAAAACAAACGTCCTTTAACATTTTAAATGTTTTTTTGGTTTAGAAATATCCCAAAATAAACAATTAATATGAGTTCTAATAAATTATTAATTTAAAAAGTATTATTACACATCCGGGTATACGGAACACAAACAGGAGTCCGCCGCCAATTCAAACCCAGAAATCGTGAAACTTTTAATAAAAAAAAACTTGGAGCTTTTCCTAAAAAGATTGCTGGTTGACGCCCCATGGATTCATATAATATATTCCACGAAGTGTTATATGAAACCACAATAAGAAATAAAATTCAACTAGCGCTAAGTCACAAAAATTTCAAAAATACTTCAAAAATTATTAAAATTACTTAGTTTCTTCCTAAGCTCAGGCACCAACTCAAGGGGACACCGGCCCCTTGGCCCCCCACCCTTTTTTCAATAAAATCAGGGGGGGGGATGAATCCCCTCCCCAATCATAGTAAATGGAAAAAAGTAAACAGTGGGATATTTGATGATCAATCAAGTAAATTAGAATGATATACAGAATGTCGAGAACCTATCGCGACAAAAAGTACTTCGATTCAATTTTGTATATTATGAAGAATGGACAATGCTGTTTTTAATTTTTTTTTTTTAAGAAAGAAAAAGAAAAAAAATTGTGTGTAAAATGCACTTCCACACGTGCGCAATTCTTACCAGGTGCCACCACAGGCTTTGCGAAGTCTGCAAGGGCGCTAGGCATTGCCTCGTTTCATGGCGGAAATAGATAGGTGAGCTATTGCGCGTCGTATCTGATTTCAGCCAAATAATTTCTGGTACCAGTTTGCATCGCAATATTAGTGGGAATTTGAAATGCAGCAAGGTATCAAAATTATCACAATGTTATAAGTCATTGAAATAAAATAGATCGCATTTTTTATTCAATTTACACCATCATGTTATTTTTGGTTGGTCACTGTTGAAATTATCTCTTCATACCACTTTCAAAATGTTTCTCAACACTTCTCGCTCTCCATGCAACATGGCGGCGAGCGTCTAGTCTGGCTTTTCATACGAAGTGCCCGTGTTGCGGACATGACGCTGTCTGGTGCTCAGGCCCGGCGAATAATGTGGGTGTTACCCACATTATACCTAGCTATACCCACACAAAAATTCCGAGTGGGTGAAATACCCCGTCGGAATTTGGACTGAGAAAAATATTCCATAATCGTCAAATTTCAGAAATGAAAGAAGTTTCTCGCTATTGTGTCGACTCAAAATGTATATGCTATCAACTATGTTGCAAAATTGATATTTCGATTTTACAAGTTTACAGCGATATGACAGACAACTCCGATTCGCAAAAATTGTTAAATGAGTTTGTATAAAAATAGTAAAGCGCAGCTCTGTTTTTCATTGCCAAAGTGAACTCTGAAGTTACAATACATAACATAAGCGTGAAGATAAATAAATATGATGACAAATACAAGTTGATAATCTAAGGTTCCTGTGATGCCTATCGCCGCCATTGTCAGTTCTGCCTATTTCACCTAAATGCAGAGATCTTCTTTTAAAGAACAGTCCAAACCAAAAGTTTGCAAGCTGAGTTCGTTTGAACAAAAGGAAGAAGCCTCGATTACATCAGTATCATATCCAACAGCTTGAGTTGTTCATCTGAAGAGGTTTTGATCAATTTGCTTACGTAATTTTTCTTTGTTTTTAGGGAATTTTTAAAGCATTTTAAGAGCATTTTATTGATCATTTTTGGCAATGCTTTAGGTCATCAAAATCCACCCCTACTCATAATGTTTGGGAAGGAATTTTTGGCTTATCCAACGAGTGGTTCGAAGAAATGACTGCATATATACAGTTGATAATATGCAGATTAGCTTAGATAGTGATTGCGGCTAACAGAAAATTTCCTGTAAAACTTGAATCTACAGAAGATACGAGTGTTTTGTAAATGTTTTGTAAATGGTAGATGAAGTATTACTAAAGAGATAATCTTTAAAAAGTCAAAGGAGACAGATGCCATAATACAGAAAAGTATCGTTGCAACCCACACAACCTTTATGTGCTTGAAGTGTTGCAAAAACAGAGGAGTGCGGCATATGATTACATTGGAGGTGTAAATGAGCCCACATTTGACCTTCTAATAGCGGGAGGAAGCGTTAATTTGCCTTTGCAAAATGCTGACGAATGACTGGTATCAGTGAATTTAAACAAAATGTACATTCCTCGTTTACTGTGTTCCTTTGCTCCAGAATATAGTGAGTTTTATGAGAGAATTTTACAGCTTCCGGCCCAAGATGGTAATAAAAACTGAAAAAAATGTTGGATATTAATTAATGAAAGACAATAGTTTAAAAAAGTGTCTGGATATACTAGGTATATCATTAAACAAAATGGAATTTTTTTGCCTCAATGAGAAAGATACTTAAAGTATGTTCTTTAGTAAGCTTCATTATAAAAAGAATAATATATTGTAATATAAATATTATTAAAAACATATTGTAATAATATAAACTTATATTTATTTATTGGAAAAAATTGGAAAAATGATTAATTGAAGGTTCCTTGAATAAATAAATGTAATTTTAATTCGACTTATTCTACGTAACATTTCTTCTTCCAAATAAGATTAAATAATTGCTCTTTTCTTCAAATACTCTGCAAGAGTAGTTTTTTCATCTCCCAAAAAGTAGTGTTTTCAGACTTGTGACTTTCTTAAAATTAACGATTCAATTTGAGGTAGTTCCTGGTTAATGAGGTGCCAGAGGTGTACAATTCAGTAACGAACGCAATTTTGCGATTCATTTAATATTCCATGTTGGCATGTTAGCCACAAAAATACTAAATTCCGTTGGTGATAAGAGTGATCTTTGAGAGTATCCTGAATTGATACACACGGGGTTTAGAGAGGCGACTATTAACATTTTTTTTTATTACAAAAAATTTACAATCTATTTTTTACAAAATAATAAGTAAATATGTTGTTGTAGACTTGTTATGACAATGATTGATTTCCAGTGAAGGTATCCCATCGGTACTCTTCATCTATTTCTTCATACTATAACAAAAAGCAAGTATTATTTTGGGTTGGCTGCAAGTGGGATAGTTTATTAGCTGAGGGTAATGTTTCAGTTATTTGTTGAAAATCTATATGGGAGTTGTAGGGGTGAGGTTCTGGTTAGTCGATGGATATCTGCACTATTGTCTAGGATGTTGAGGGCTAAGTGGTTTGGATGGTTTTCAAGACGCTGGAGATAGTTTGAGCTGATAAATTCTATTCTTTCCAAGACAGTGGGCATTTTTAAGTCCTTGTGCAGTGCTGTATTTGTGATGAACCATGGTGCTGCCGCGATCATTCTTAGGGTCTTGGATTGAAATCTCTGTATGATCGAGATATTACTCTTGCTTGCTGTGCCCCAGATTTGGATGCCGTAGGTCCATATTGGAATTATGATAGCTTTATAAATCAACAGTTTATTTTCCAGTGATAGTTTTGAGTGGTATCCTAGTAACCAGTATAGTTTTCTTGTTTGAAGTTGAAGGTGCTTTTTTTTGGCTAAGATGTGATGCTTCCACGTTAGCCGTTTGTCTAGATGTATTCCCAAGTATTTTACACTTTCCACCTGTACTATTGGATTGTTGTTGATGTGGACAATAGGACATTTGTTTTTTCTCAGGGTAAAGGTTATATGGACTGATTTATTTTCGTTGGTTTTTATTTTCCACTTTTTGGCCCAATCTTCAATCATTGTGAGATGTTCTTGTAAATGTCTTGATGCGTCATTAGGGTCGTCATCCGAAGCTAATATGGCCGTATCATCTGCAAAAGTGGCTATGGTTGTTTTATCTGATTTTGGTATATCAGTAGTATAGAGCTGGTATAGGATAGGGCCGAGTACACTACCTTGTGGTACTCCGGCCTTGATTGGATGGAATTCAGATAATTCATTTTGATATTTGATTTGGAAGGTGCGGTGGGATAGAAAAGATTTGATAATGTTGAAGAAGGGATACGGTAGAAAATTCTTGAGTTTAAATAAGAGTCCATCGTGCCAGACTTTGTCAAAAGCTTGGGCTATGTCTAGAAAGGCGGCTGAACAGTATTTCTTTTCTTGGAAGCAATTCTCAATGTAGTTGGTGATTCTATTAACTTGTTCGACGGTAGAATGCTGTTGTCTAAATCCAAATTGATGATCAGGGACTAGGTTATTGGTTGCAATGTGAGGACGTAATCTTGATAGAAGAAGTTTCTCAAATACTTTGGATAGAATGGGAAGTATACTGATGGGACGGTAGGAGGAGGGTTCGTGTGGAGGTTTCCCAGGCTTGAGAAAAACTTGAATTTGGGCTACTTTCCATTGCTCCGGGTAGTGCCCTGTTCTTATAATGCTGTTGAACAATGCAGTAATTATAGTCTTGCCTTTTCGTGGTAGTTCTTTGAGAAGAGGTGTTGTAATTAAGTCATAGCCAGGAGCTTTTTTGTTTGATAAGGCGTTTATGGTTTTGGTAATTTCTCTGGGAGTGAAGTGCGGGATTGGAAGAGTCATTTGGTTTGGGGAGTTAAGATAATATCTGATTTGTTGCTCTTGGTTAGTATTTATAATGGGATGAGTCTGGAATACATTAGCAAAGAATTTGGCAAAGGTAGACACTTTTTCTGTGGGGTTTCTTGCCCAACACTTGTTTTCGTCCCTGATTGGGGGATTTGATTTGGTCGGTTTTTTTAGCTTCCCTGTGGCTTTAAATAAGGAGTAATTGGTATCTTCTGTTGGGGTAAGGTTGGTTATGAAATCTTGAAACCTGTTGTTGTTGAATTCGTTTAGGAGGCGTTTTAGTTGCCTAGTTGCTCTGTTGTAGTTGGTACGGTCTTCAGGATATTTTGAAGTATGCCAGATTCTTCTTAGTCTTCTTTTCTCGGCTATTTTGTTCAAAAGAACTTTTGGATATTTCACGCAGCCTTGGGTGTAGTGAAGTTGCGGTGTAGCGGTCCAAGCTGCTTCTTGAATATTTTGTATTAAATACTCAGTCGCTTCGTCTATGTGGTCAGCTGATTTTAGTGGGAATCGGATGTTTGTTTTCATAGATATCTGTTTTCTATACAAGTTCCAGTTTGTCTTTCTGTTCGTTAGTGACGCGGGAGGGGATTGTAGAATAATTTTGTTGCCGACTGTGATAATTATTGGAGTGTGGTCAGAGGACAGTTCGTGGGAAGATTCTATGATACAGTTAGTGGATGGGATTCCTTTTGTTATGAATATATCAATTACATCTGGGGTTTTGGTTAGGTCGGTAGGCCAGTAGGTAGGTTCTCCTGTAGAAATGGTTTCTAGCTGAAGTGAGGTAACTGCTTTCAGCAGTTCTCTCCCTCTTGGGGTGATGAGCCTGGATCCCCATTGCGTGTGTTTGGCATTGTAGTCTCCTCCCACCATGTACCTATTTCCTAGAGACTTAAAATAGGTTTCAAATCGTTGTTTGTCTATTTTGAATCTTGGAGGGCAGTAAATGGCACTGATGGTGATTGGTCCACTCCAGTCCATAATTTGTACAGTTGTTGCTTGAATATCCTGTTCCTGTACAGCTTCCTGTTCTTGATGTTTTATAGTGCTTTTTATTAATATTGCTGTGCCACCATGGGCATTGCCACTGGGGTGTTTAGTATCGTATAAAGTGTAGTTCTTCAGTTTAAAGTAGCTTCTTTCTGTGAAGTGAGATTCAGAGATGAGTAGCATGTTTATTTTGTTTTCGTTGAGAAATATTTCGATTTCTTGGCGATGATTTGCCAAGCCGTTGGCGTTCCAAGCTGCAATGCGAAGGAATTTAGGCATTAGATAGTTTGGAGACAAGCGACGTTATGAGGTTGATGAGAGAGTTTATTTGTTGACTTTGCTGCATTAGTATGTTTTCAAACCTCTCAAAGGAGTGCTGTATAATATTCATAATGGAATGGCTATTGTCGTTGTGTTCATGTCTTTCTACAGGCTTTGATCGCGCAACATCGGCCCATGTTCCTGCATTTACATGTCTGGTTCTTGAGTTTTCGTGAGAATAAGTAGTTTCAATGTTACTGTTTTGTGTCTGCACATGCGTCTCTTGTTGAAACATTCTGTGTTTACTTGAGTTGTTGTACCCTTTCCTTTTTAGTATTTCTTGGTATACTTTGCAACCTTTGTAGTTGGCGGGATGATTGCCTTCACTCAGAGCACAAGTTGGTTGACTTTGCTTTTCTTTTAAACACTTATCTGGGTCGTGTTCTTTTCCACATTTAACACACCTATACGGGTATGCACAGTACGATCTGGTATGTTCATATCTCTGACAGTTTTTGCATTGTACTATCTCGCGTTTCAGGCGTGGTGGTTCGAAAGCAACAACACAATTTAACAGTCGGTTAATTTTGAACACTTCTTTGTTGTTAGGTTTGGGCTCAAGGTCTACAAAAAATAGAGGCAGAGGTGTTTTAGTTAGTCTGTGGCGAACATTTATAATGTTTCTAACTTTGTGGTCCTTTTCCAGAAGCGCAGCCTTGATATCTTTTACATCTACCGTATGATGTATGTGTCGCAAGACAACTCTATACGCACGTTCTTGTTTCAACTGGTATGTATAGTATACGTGACTGTTGGCTGATAAATGTTTTATTATTTCCCTGTAGGTATTAGGAGTTTTCGGCGCTATTTTAATTTTGTCGTTTGCTAGAGATTTTATTTCGAAATCTTCTGTTTTTAAGGCTTCCTTTAAAAACTTTATCATAGCTGGAACATTATTCACATTTGGCACGAATATTGGAGGTACAGTGGTTTTTGAAAAGGTTTCCTCATTGTTTTCTGTTGTACCTTCTATATCAAGAGCACTGAATTGATTCTTGGTGGGAACTGTATATACACTAGTATTACTATCGCAAGACGCTGTCTTTTGCCTTACCCTTCTATTAGCATCAGGGTCGAGGACGTCAGGGTTCGGCCTTTTTGACCGAGCTGGTGTGTATATTTGCCATACATTCTGCGTCAGGTTGACGGGAGCAGATGAATCATGATCCATGGCGTTGCTGTCGCTGCCTGTTGATTCTTCGGATGACATTTCTTGAAGTAAACAGCTTCCCGGGTGTCAGTAGCATGCAATCGCACTACATGCTACTGATCCTACCCGAAAATACTTCGGTAATCGACTGAGTTTTAGTATATGTTATCTTTTGTTAAGTTGATTTGAATATGAATAGGATGAAACACCACAACTGCTGTTATGCTTCACAACTGTAACTGTTCCTATTAACATTTGACAGATAAGGTTCTATTGCTTAAGAAGTTGTAGATGATTCTGTGAAAGTGATGGGGTGTACCTATTTCAATAAGTTTGTAATAGTGCTTGATACCATGTACGGTCATACGGGAAGGTAGAAGAAGTCACATTGAGACACTGCCATGCCATCAAGGACATGAGAAACTCATGCGAGAGTCTCAGAACCCGATCTGTCTTCCAAGCTTAATTTTCTATAAGGCAATCCCGGGCAGAAGTGTTAATGAGGACCCTCCTCGTGGAGCAGGGGCATTGGGAGAATATGGCCCAGGGAGACTCACTTTCAGTCCGGACCTCAGGAAAATATCCTTGAAATAATATTTTTTTATTGTTAGCGTAAAATAAAAAAAGGTACAAGTATTTTTGTATCAAGAATACTGATTTGGAGATCTATACCGTAAGTTTATCACCCCATAATTTCTACACGATAGCGGGAGAGGTGGTTCAGGGCATCAGCTGATGTCATTACAGTTCCTCTGACCGGGAGGTCCTGGGGTTAGAGTCCCCACGGTGCCAGAACTTTCGACACTAGCCAGATAGCTTGGTCGAGCTCTGTCGCTGTCTGGAGGAAAATTCTACTAGCCAGCTGCCATGATCGGGAGTTTTCCGTCGTTTCTCCGATCAATACTAGGCGAATGCCGGAGCAGTACCCTAACAAACGGGTCAAGGACCATGCGCGATCTTTCCTTCCCATTCCTTGTTCTGTCTTACTTACATTTACACTTACAACGCTACCACACATGCCGGGAGACCGGGAGCTTAGAGCTTTTCCCGGCTGGGGTGCTGCCCCGCTGGTGGGAGATGCCTTGTTGGGGAAAACCCGCTAGGCGACGGTTGGTCGGCAACGGATCTCACTATCCAAAGGGGCAAAAGCACAGCCACCTCACGAGCAAAAAACACACACTACACATACGGGAATAATGACTTAAGCGGTTCACGCGCCCATATTCACTAGTAATAAATCAGTCAATTCTACACGATTCACAATATCGAAATACAGTTTGCGAGATAACCTGCCCCGAGTTCAATCGCTGCGAGGGCTGCGAAAAGGAAATAGCATTGTCCGAATCACGCGTTCTGCATGTAATTTCAATAACGTGTCCAAACTATATATTTTATAATTGAATATTACTTCTAAATTTGATAAATTACACATCATTGAATTCTTCTTTTTTTACCTATCCATTGCAGAAAAAAGACTACGTATTTCCATTTAAAAAGTCTGAGGAGATTGAATTTATCCGAAGCTAAAAATATTAAAATTCTACGAAATTAGTTATCCCTTAATTCAGTATTGTCGGGCGAAAACTTAATTTCGCTATCGTGACCGTTTCAAATTTATGGGGGTGATCCATAGTTTGTGGGATATGTGGTAATTATGGTTGAACGCTAAATATGGTAATTAATAAGGAAAATTACTAACAATGTTGGCTTAGGGGCATCGCCCCCTTCGATTCGCCCTGTCACGGGTGTAAAGTACATTACTTCATTGCTATGACAGACAAGTTTTCTCGTCCGGGAGCGTTTCAGTGTGATGTAGCTCTGCAGTAATGTAAGCGTAGTTGTATTGTGTTTTAAATTTTTAATAATGCGTTTTTGTGTTATTTAATTGTTAAATTTATTATATTCAAAATCTAAACATCTGGTAACGTTTTTTGGAAATTAATTATTTGTAATATTTCTTTCATAAGTGTTGCTTTCCACTAGTTTGGTATTGACTTAAGCCGATGGTTCTGTTACGTGAGTGTGAAATGACATTGTTTTAAAGTTTTCATTTCAAAAGTTTGCTCCAATACTGCGCTGTGGCGATGTGGTGATGGGATGAGAATTTAAGTGCTGTTTCCTCAATGCTGTGAGAAATATCTATTGAATTACCATTATTTCCCACCTCTTACAGGCTTAGGTGACTCAGGGCGTCAGGGCTCAGTGTTCGAGTACAGACGGTGGCATAATTTCGACACGAGCTAAATAGGACGAATTCAGCCACCCTCTGGAGATGAATTCTAGCGGCCAGCTGCTCTGATCGGTAGTTTTCCGTAGTTCCCCCGATCAATACCAGGCGAATGCCGGAGTAGTACCCTAACAAACGGGTCTCGGACCGCGCGAGCTCTTTCCTTCTTCTTTCTTGGCTTATCATCACCTCTTACACAACGCTTACAATCAACTTCCACATATGTGTGGCGATCAGTGTGGAGCTTAGAGCTTGTTCTAGCTGGGGTGCTGACCTTGTCTGGGAACACTCCGCTAGCTGACTTGTAGGTTGGCGCCTTAGCATACCATCCAGCGGAGAAATATCACCGCCACTTTCCGCGATACAAACATGAACTACATTTACGGGAGTAATGACCATAGCAGCATATGCGCTCGGAACACAAAATACTTAATCAATCCAAACTCTTTCTTTACAAGAATCGCATATTCGCACACAAGTGGTATCATTGACTCACCTTTTCAATCATTTTTTACCATTTTGTTTTAAGTTTTCTTTTAAACAAAATACGATACAGGGAGTTTTAAACCCCTAGTGGGCCGTTTCCCTCCTTCTCGTACTCTCAATTTTATAACTATAAACGACTTTGATTTCTGATTAGTTCGAAGCACGACATCGTTGTATCTTTTTCATATCATTCCCTTCCGCCCGAGAAATAGTTCGCAACCTTTGTTGATCGACGAGAAGCGATATCGACCGACCTTGGATAGCCTCACTGTGAACGCGAGAACATCGCTCAGCCTTCCGGGAGGAAAAAGACGCGAAGAGTAGATGCTGATGTACAATGTTATCAGTATTTCAAAAATTTCACTGCTAACCATGAAAAAATATGAAATGCTGTGGACAGCCTAATGAGATCCGTTGTTAGCTTAGGCGAGCGCTGCGTTAAACAAGAAGGGAAACACATTTCTATTCCCTTTTCCCAATGAACGTCATTTACGTGATATATTTTACTAGAAAATGAATAAAACATACTACATGGATAATACAATAATTTTTAAGGTTAATTATACAATTAATAAATACAATTGACTTTATGTTGTATCATTTATACTGTTTTCAGATGGCTTAGAGATAACGTTCTCCTTAACATTTTCCCAAATTGTCAGATAAAAAGAAACGACGAAATAAAGGATTGTACATAATAAGTAAATGAAATGCATTACTTAAGATTAGGGGTCCCCTTTCAAAATGTTGTGGATATTTATGACTTGCCTGGCTCATTCTATTTGCACGCTAATAGTTGTGAGCTATCTCGCTACGGAGGAGAGAGAAAGTTAAGTAATACTGCGAGAAAAAAACGGTCAAACGTCTGTCTATCCGTCCGTTTGTGAAAAATGTTTTCATTGTTTTTGATTTTTTTTGTTAGTGTGGAGTACGTTTAAAAGAATGGAGCAGGTCTCATTTTCGTTAATAGCTCTAATTTTCGCCTGGGTCTGCTTGCTCCGCCTAAACTCCGCTGCTAAACTCCGCCTGGGTCTGCTTGCAGGCACTGCCGGTCCCAAGCCCGGATAAAGGAGGAGGGTCTTTTCACTAGTATGGCAATGCTTCCACTTACTTTTGCCATACTTCTTTTAACTGTCCTATTTTGGTCACTCTCGACCCCTTGTATTTTTCGACCCCGATGCTATTAGGTTGCGAGGGCTAGGGAGTCTTTCCTTTCTGATCTTCTACTTTCTGTAAACTACTAATCTTTTTCTATCTTCTTATAGATCCTGTTCTTATGCTTCTTAATGGGGGGACAGACCTCAGAGCTGAAGTGAAAGCAATCTGTCTAGGGAGAAAACCTTATACAAATCCTGCGAGTTTGGGAGCAGTGAGGTGGCAGCCCCACTACCAAACTTCCCCTGCGCAGCGTTCGTAGCGCGGCCAGGGGAGATTCTTATTACTGGCTCACTCATTGATTGTAAACAAGGAAATCCTTTGGTAACGACATTGGCAAAGTTAAAGGACAAACGTCTTGGTATATCAGAACATGTCAATATAGGAACTTGGAATGTACGAGGCATAGCTAACAAAGAATACGAATTGCTAAGAGAAGTCAGGAGTGCTAAACTCGATTTGGTTATGTTATCTGAAACTAAAAAGAAGCAGAGGGGAACATGTGATTTGGGAAACTATACATTAATTTATAGCGGTGTACCTATCGAAAATAGAGCAGTAGCAGGAACAGCTATTCTAATAAATGAGAAATGGAGAAATAGGATAACTTCTTACAGTTGGATAAATGAAAGAATTGTAACATGCAGATTCAAAATAGCTAGAGGATATATGAGTATTATATCAGTGTATGCTCCTGAAGAGGGTAGAAAAGAAGAATCTGATAAATTTTATGAAAGCCTACAAAGTGTACTAGATTCCACAAATAAAAATGATTATATAGTCATAGGAGGAGATATGAATGCTAGGATAGGACAACAGCCCATTAAGGAAATAATTGGAACAAACGGAGAAGTAGTAATTAATCAAAATGGAAAAGTGTTACGTGATTTTGTGAATTTTAACTCATTACGAATAGAAAATACGTTCTTTAGACATAAATATATCCATAAATTTACATGGGTGAACAGAGGGTACAGATCAATAATTGACTATTTAATTGCAAATGAAAAGATGGGAAAACTATTTCAGGACGTGAGAGTGATGAGAGGAATGGATATAAATTCAGATCATTTCCTAGTAAGAGGAACATCCTAAATCCAAACTAAATGGGCAAGAACAACACGCAAAAAGACCACAATAAAGGAAACAGTGTGGAAAACTAACCTATTAGAAGACCCTAGCATCAGAAATTTATTTCAATCACGCATAAGACTATATATGCTAAAGGAACCCATCAGCACGAATATTGAATTAGAATGGCAGAAGCTAACCCAACTGATAGAAAGTGTAGCTTTTGAAACCTTAGGGAAAAGGAATAAATATAAGCCAAAAAAGGGACTTAATGTGTGGAATGAAGAATTGAAACGTGCAGTTCAAAGAAAGAAGGAGTCATATCTACAGTGGCTCATGACGAAAACTCCTGAGACATTGGAAGAATATAAAATACAAAGAAGAGAAACAAAAAAAATAGTAAAAGCTGCACACAAGGAAAGCTGGGAAAGATACATTTCTAACATAGAAAGAGATGTACATTGTCGCCAATATACTGCTTACAAAATTATGAAACACCTAAAAAGAGAAGAAAAAGACGCAGCAAATTTAGATCTTCTAGATAGAGAAGAATGGATTAAGTTCTATAAACATCTGTGGACAAAAGAAGAGGGAGAAGATGTAAATGATGAAGAGGAGGAAAATAACAGATGTATATCAGAAATTGATAAAATAGAATTCAATGAACTTCAAGAAGCCTTGCAAAGTTGTAAAAACAGAAAAGCTCCTGGCTCAGACAATTTAAATATAGAACTATTTAAATATCTACCAGAAGAAGCCAAAAATAGGCTTCAAGATTTTCTAAATCAATGCTGGCAACAAAAAAGAATACCAATGGAATGGAAGAAAGCAGTAGTAATACCCATTTTTAAAGGAGGACCAAGAACTGACTGCGAAAATTATAGAGGTATAAGTCTTCTGAATACGGCATATAAAATATATGGGAAGATAATAGCAAATAGATTGAGAAACATTGTAGACAGTATATTACTTGAAGAACAAACAGGTTTCCGGAAAGGAAGATCCTGCTCGGATAATATCTTTATATTAAAACAAATAATAGAAAAAAGAAGAGAATACAATCTAAAGACCTACATAGTCTTTATTGATTACAGTAAAGCATTCGATAGTGTACACAGAGGAAAACTATGGAAAATTATGGAAAAAAGAGGAATACCATTGCACTTGATCGAAGTTATAAGAAATATATACCTAGGAACACAGATAAACATAAAACTAAAATATGGAATTATTGCCCAAGGAAATATTAATAAAGGGGTCAGACAAGGGTGTTGTATTTCACCTATACTTTTTAATCTATATCTAGACAATGCTGTGAGAGAATGGAAACAACAGATCATGAAACTTAATATAGAAGACAATTTTAAAGGAACAAATTTTATTAAAACTTTTATGTTTGCTGACGACCAGATTTTAGTTGCAGATAAAGAAGATAATCTGCAAAGGGCACTATATGAACTATATAAAATAACAAAGCAATATAATCTAAGTATATCTACAAATAAAACCAAATCCATGGCATTCCAAGGCTCACAACCTTTAAGATGTAAATTCATATTAGAAAACAAAATTATTGAACAGGTTAATACCTTTAGATTTCTAGGATGTGACGTATCATATCTCGGCGAAGTTGATATTGTAAGGAAGATAGAAAGATTCAATATGATGTGTGGCACCATCAAAAGAGCGCTCAAAGGAAAGGTCCGTAAAGACAATGCTAAAGTTTTATAAAGTTATGGCAGTGCCTTGCGGACTTTACGGAAGCGAAAACTGGACTATGAACTCCAGAACACACAGTAGACTTCAAGCAGCCGAGATGAGATTTTTAAGATCAGTCCTGGGAGTAACAAGAATGGACAGATTAAAAAACGAGACCATCCGGAAAAATATAGGAATTTACAACTTAAACGAAAAAATTAAGGAATACAGAGAACAATGGAAAAAACACCTCGAAAGAATGGAAGACGACCGTATTCCAAAGCAAGTGCTTCAGTACATCCCTAAAGGAAGAAGAAGCGTTGGTAGACCCAGGAGAAGATGGTTAGATCAAGGAGGCGCAACGGACCAACCGGTCTAATGCTTGAGGGAGAAGAAGAAGAAGAAGCTCTAATTTTTCGAAAATTGGAAAAGTTCAAAATGTTTTCGGCGTTTTCGTACAACACCCTTATAAAGATAGAGATATTTCCCCTTAATGAAATCTGTTTCTTTAATAGAGATTTTAAAATAAGTTCATGTTGAATTTTTCGAAAATTTGAGTTCTTTTCGCGATTTAAGCATGAAAGTACGGGCGAAAAACTGCGTGCTGTTTTAGCACCACTAGTTCTTCATTGTTAACGCATATTGTATCTAATTCCGCTATGGTCGATTGGTTGCAAGAAACGAACTTACTAATATAGTTATCTTTGTCGATGTGTGCGTTTCTTTTATCGTAAATTTATTTACATTGATTGATTGACTGATTGTTTCCGGGCACGTCACTGTAGCCGTCTATTGTCTCGTTAATTTTTTTTTTCGGGAAGTGGCAGTATTCCTTCCCCTCTGGATTTTGAGATCTGGCATCAACCTAAAAGCACTCGGTGGCTCGTTGGTTAGCGCGCTCGCGTATTATGGCGCAATCGCCTGTTCGATTCCCGGCCGCGGGAAAATAACTGTGCGCTTTCCTTACAAATGTCCCAATATGTATTGCTGTGTGATGAGAATACCTTCTTTAGGTTATGAAGAATATACGGTGAAGGGATGTCTCCGTGCTCACCACACGAACCCCTTATCCCATGGCCGTGAGACTGGGTTTCCGTTGGTCGGCCAAGGCCCGTAGCGGGCTGTCGGGCCATAGGACAGGACAGAACAAGGTAGGCGTCAACCTACAAGTCCACTAGCGAGGTTTTCTTCACCCTGGTATCTTCCTTCAGCGAGACGCCGTCCCAACAGGTACAAACTCTAATCTCCCGACTGGTCTCCCAACATATGTGGTAATGTCGTGCAAGAGAGTGTGTGCGCAAGGGGAGAGAATACCCGTAGAACAAGAAGGAGGAAGAAAGATTGCGCGCGGTCCCTGGCCCATCTGTTTCAATATTCCTCTGGCATTCGCCTGGTATTGAGCGAAGAAACCACGGAAAACTCCCGATGTCAGCCGTTATCGTGCGACTTCACGGTAGCCAGACTCTGAAGCATTACCGCTACCTCTGTGGCGTCGCAGACTAAGGTTCGATTCCCGGCGGTGGCACATTTCAGACACTTAAATTTCAAGGCTGATTTCAGCCTCCGTGTGATGGACAGTTGTAGCGACCGCCAGCTGTGATCGGTAGTTTTCCGTGGCTTCTCCGACCAATAGAAGGCGAAGGTCGTGCCGTAATAAACGGGCCACGGAGCGCGAACGATCTTTTCTTTCTCAACCTTATCCCTTCCTTTTCACTTACATATTTTCACTTACTTTTACTACACTTCCACACATGTCGGGAGACCAGTCGGAAGGTCGGAGTTTTTCCCAGCTGGAGCGGTGCTATTCTGATGAATATTTAATTGGCTGTCCGGGTGACGCCGCGTCCATGACGAAGGTGCCGACGTTTCGGTCGCCATTATGCGACCTTCCTCAGGGCGTAATGCTCGTATTTACTTGTCTGTCCGGGTGACGCCGCGACCATGGCGAAGGTGCCGACGTTTCGGTCGCCATTCTGCGACCTTCCTCAGGGCGTAATGCTCGTACTTACTTGTCTGTCCGGGTGACGCCGCGTCCATGGCGAAGGTGCCGACGTTTCGGTCGCCATTACGCGACCTTCCTCAGGGCGTAATGCTCGTATTTACTTGTCTGTCCGGGTGACGCCGCGTCCATGGCGAAGGTGCCGACGTTTCGGTCGCCATTATGCGACCTTCCTCAGGGCGTAATGCTCATATTTACTTGTCTGTCCGGGTGACGCCGCGTTCATGGCGAAGGTGCCGACGTTTCGGTCGCCATTCTGCGACCTTCCTCAGGGCGTAATGCGCATTGCGCCCTGGACGCGGCGTCACCCGGACAGCGAATTAAATACTGATTCCGGCCGCGGAAGCCTACGCTCTCACTGTGCTGGTGAAGTTGCCTGAACGGAGAAGACGCCGAAAGCCGACGTAATATGCGTGAGACATAATATGCAAAACTAATCACAAAACTAATCACCATATTTAATCAGTCAATCGCTAGAATTCTTTGTTGTACTTCCTGAATGCCTTCTCCTCTACATTACGTACCACGGGAAACTCAGTTTTTTTCTGTCGTTTCTGTCCGAAACTAACGTTTTCACCTCGTTTTTAAACTATTTTTTTTAAGATTCTGTTGTAAAACTTTGAACCAATTCGGAGAGGTCGGGTCGTGAATGTTCATAAGAGGTTCGAGGCAGCGATATTGTATATGGTAATAGGCACGCGACGGCAATCTGATCTTGTGGATGAGAGGCCACTGGGACTCGGAGGGCCAAGCCACCTAGGCGGCCAGAGCACCTTGACCGAATGGAGCGCGAATGACCCCGTTTGTTTATGATTGTGAGTGTTAAAAACGTGTATTTTTGATTTTCCTCCCGTCGTTTTATGTATTAAGGATTTCCTCTAAAAATTAATGTCTTGCTTAACACGCTTAATGTTCGCAATGGAGGCCGTGCAACGCAAAGCGAATGAGGTAGAAAAAACGCTGGTGATTGTAGTAGACTTGAGAGAAGCATCTGAGTCACAATGCGAGATAAAAACAAACAGTATAGAAAGTCTGTCTTAGACGTATTCCGGTACAAACGACTAAGCTAATTGTCGATTTACGAGAGAAAGTAAGTGAATTTGTTTTCGTCTTTCGGTTGTTTACACCGTTCAGTCAAATTTTTTCTATTTTTTGATTTCTGAAATTACTGAATTCTGGAGTTGAAATCTTTTCAATTAACATATATTTAGTTTTTTAACAAAGTCACAACACTATGAAAATGTGCAGAAAGTCTTTAGTCATGACTTTTTTGTCTCAAAACCAATATTATATTTTAAAGTAAAATAACACCGTTTTTATCTGTGCAATAGATATTGAGTAGACCAATCTAACAGAATAAACTTCTTCTTGATTTATCTCTAAACACAGCTTTTGGACTTAATGGATTTAACTTGTGTTCCGCGATATTTATTGTTCATATTCATGTTCATATTCATATTCATTTTCATATTATTATTATTGTTATTATTATTATTATTATTATTATTATTATTATTATTATTATTATTATTATTGTTAATATTTTTCTCGGGTTTTTCCTCTCTAAAGTTCAAGGTTTGACATACCACAATTCTAATCGTTTCTTAAAATATTTACTATCAAGCGAACAATCCGGCAAGTTTCAAGATTAACTAACTGAAGGACTTCCTCGTAGATACGTCGTAGGACCGACATGGATGGCTCAACGCCTGGGTCGGAACGGTCGCAGGTTCGAGTCTCACCGGGAATGGTTGTTTGTCCCCTGACTTTCATGTATGTGTGTTATTGCGGAAGGCCCTATGAGTCTTCTGACCATACGCCGAGCAACCGGCAAGAGTGTCAGTGTCTAGTGTCAAAGTTAGTATGTGTCCCCACGAGGGACATAGTGGATACCAGGCGCGGATAGTTGAATTCAGCCACTTCTGAAGCTGGAAAAAGCCCCCTAAAGAAAGAGAGAAAGATACTCGAATTTTGAAATAAATGTGGTATATTTTACATAATTAAATATTAAGACCTTTACTGATCATTTCTGTGTCAAATTTTTTGTCATATTCCTATTACATGTGAATTAAATATTTGTTTAATATTCTAATGACAGATGTGTGTCTGTAGTACTTCTGTTCTGTGAAGATGTACTTCAGTACAACTTCTCAGAGAACTCGATTTATTTAGGCTCCGAAGTGCGCTCTAAATTAATTATTAATGTAATAGAAATAGTTATATATTCATAATATAATTGAATAATTATAAATCACACTTAGCAACAATGACAGTAGTAACACTGGCTCTCAGTGAATATAATAATAGTAAATAAAAATTTTAAGGATTTTTAATCGGTTTTTACTGATAGTTTTATTACAATCGTATATATAATACAGTTAAATGGAAAAATATTTAATTTTGGTTAATAAATTCGGACTTGGTCAAACTAAAAATCGAAGTTGCTTAGTGGTTCTTCTCAGATTTTTTTCCTATTTCGTCCTAGAGGTACCGGAATGTCATTCCATCGCGTTCCGCCTGAAATAAAGCTTTAAACGTTCAAGTCACACGTTTTTACGAGTCGTTAATAATCTTGTTTATGTAATTGACAGGTTTATAATAGTGAAGTGTGATTTGTTATCATTTGTGGTGTGCTGAAGGTTATGTATTAAATATTGGCGTTTTTATGTACTATAATGACGGAACATAATCTTTATGAGATGCATATTCAAAGAAAATAACATCGCAAGGAACGTTTTTGCTTCCAGAAAATGATGAGTCCAGAAGTCTTAATTCGTGAGAAAGTCATAGTTAAACAAACAGGTTACGTAGAATGAACTATAACAGTTGAAGAGAATTATGTAAGTAGTAATATTAATTTATTTTGCTTGATTATGGTATATGCTTGTTTTTGATCCCTGAACAGTAAAAAAAATTCATAACATTCCTGGAAACCTTTGTATCATTTTGTTAGATGATTCCCATTGCTTGAACCACTATCTCAGAAACTATAATTGATAAGTGCATGGGATTTTCAGTGTCAATAAAATTTTTTATGAAATCACAATCATGATTGGTACTGGCTAGACCATGCCTTATGATTTTTTTTTGCATTTTGTTAATGAAATAGTCTTTTGAAAATTATATGTATATATATATATATATATATATATATATATATATATATATATATACATATATAACCTCTTATACAACCTAGACAGAGTTTAAGTGACCTATTCATCATCGATTTACTTAGAGGTACCATTCATTGCATTCTGAAAAAAAATGGTCACAAATTTACTTGTTTTAACATTGATGTGATTGCTGTCTGTCCTCCTTTAGAATGATTTCGAAAAATAGAATGAAGGGTACTTCCATAAAATTATTTATTACAACATTATTTTTAAGTACATTTCAATTGGTAATTAATTTTACTTTTTCGTTCTTACAAAGATACTTCGTAAGAAGAGAAAGTTATGTAATCGTGCGTCAGAAACCGGCGATTTTTCGGCAGACGAACACTTATTGCTGGGCCCTGGTGACGAAAACGTGAATAAATCCTGCTGCTATACGTAGTCAATTACGGCAAAACCTCTGTCTGTTCGTCTATCTGATCGTCCATCAGTCTGTGATCCACGCTAGCGCCTAAACCGTTTAGCCGATTTTCTTCTAAACTGATATTCCCCGATCGAACTGCACGAACTCAACGCTTTGGGAGTTTCAGATAGATATTTTGATTTTTGAGGGTACTTAGCATGAAGCCTCAAACACATTTTCAAAATTTTCTCAACAATGGCAACAAATGTTTTGATTAAAATTTGTCCTCATATTGAGTCAAAGACGATTAAGAAAATTATGCTGGTCTCACGTTCGTTGAAATCCTAGACTTTTTGAAAATTGCAAGAGGGCAATTTTTTGGATGTCTTCCTACATGTATAATATTGAGGATAGAGATTTTTTTCTTCATGAAATATGTTAATTAAAAGACAGACCTTAATTTTCAATGTTTCCAAAGTATGAGTAGTTGTTGTGTAAGTTTGTTTGCAAATTTCGAAATTGCAGGGGCTGTAATAAAAATAGGACTATGAAAATTATTAAGAGCACGTTCTTCTCTTCGAGCAAACAATTAAAAAGAAAAAACATAAATCCAATTTTGTGTAAGTATTTTTGAATTTCCACATTATCACGTACTACTTACCTAATATAGAACTAGTGGTGTTACAGAATGGTACAGACTTTCCCGAATTGGTTCTCTAAAGATTAAAAAACAAACTTGGAGTCAGTTTTAAGTACATCTCGTTTTTGTAATTTTTTAAAATTGCACAAATTGCATGCAATATTGTGCGAAAACTGTGTAAAGTGTACATGGCCTTAATGAAAGAACAAATTATGGGCAACAAATTTTATTTGAATAAAAAAATCTATCTTTAATTTTGTTGTTGTAGGAAGACACCGAAAAAAATTCAAACTTGAAATTTCCAAAAAATTACAATTAACCATGAAAATAGGACTTATGCTACAAAAGTTCATTTTCCTTTATTCTTATTTAATTTAAAGAAAATATTTGCAGCCATTTTTGAGAAATCTATTTCTTTGCAGACTCAAAAGTTAGCCATCACATTGGTGTCCCAACAACCTTAATAACTCTCTACCTCTGAAATATAAAATTAAGTCTCTCGACATTAATTACCTTGTAATTTCATCATGCAAAAGTAGCAATATGTTAAATGATCCTTTCCTTCCCTCCACACCATAGATATACCAAAGAGTAATCGCCTTTACGACTCCTTCGTTCCATCGTGTAGGCCTACTTCACCGACACCACAGCCGTGGAGCAAAGGTCTTGTCCTGATATCTATTTCGTATCAAAATATGCGTAATAGCTGGCCTTCACAAATGCTGTGCTCGTAATGTTCGATCTTCGCCCTGGCAACGTCTTTTTGGGGGTCGTCCATAAATTGCATAACGCTAAAGAGGGGAGGAGAGGGTTTAAGGCAGCGTTACATAGGGGTAGGAGGTATTAGTTTAGTGTTACGACCCACACATATTTATTTATTTTTTTTACATTTTTCAACATTTGCTGAAATAATTCTTTTACTTTCCCGTATACGTACATACGGAGTAATATATGTAGTATAGGCAAAGATATGTAATGCTGCTGAATATCCGTTTCGAGATTTCAACGGAAATTGCGTTTCAGGGTCCCCTGGTACCGAAAAAGAGTTTCTTTTCAAAAAGAAATTACAAGGTAATTAATGTCGAGAGAATTAATTTTATATTTCAGAGGTAGAAGGGTATAAAGGTTGTTGAGACACCAATGTGATAGCTGACCTTTGTTTGTGTCCGTCTGTCCGTCAGTCTGTGAACATCACTAGCACCTAAACCATACGTACGATTTTTTCAAACAGGATATTCCCTGATCGATCTGGGGAAGAACATTTTTGAAACTCGAGGGGATTCTTAACATTCAAATTTTGGGGATACTTAACATGAAGCCTCCAGGACACTTTAAAAAGTTTCTCAAAAACAGCTCCATTTTTTTCTTTAAATTTCTTGTAAGAATAGAGTAAAATACACTTATAAATGTGGAGTTGGAATTTTTTCCGCTTCTTCTTGCAACTACAAAATTGAAGATAGAGGTGTTTCCTCCATATAAAATTTGTTGTCCATAATTAGTTGTTTCATTAAGATCATGAACCATTTTTTAAACTTTTAGTAGTTTTCGCGCAATATTGCGTACAATATTTGCAACTTTCAAAAAAATTAAATAAACAAGAGTTTCTCAAAAATGGCTCCAAATTTTTTCTTTCAACTTTTCAAACAGATAGTTGCTAATTGCACTCTTTAATATGACTTATGACTTTTGGGGGTATTTTCTGATTTTTAAAAAATTATACAAATGTATTTTTTTAAAGATTTCTTACGCCGTTAATAACCTCATTTCTAGCAATTTGTAAGCACTATTTGTAAGTTAAAGTATTTCAAATGACTTATAACGATATTTTTCGAAAACACAAAAATTTTCTGTGAAGAAGAGCTTTAAATTCTGAATTTACAGTAGTGCTTAAAAGCCATTTTTTTAAAAACGGAATCAAAAGTTTAAAATAAAATTGTTATTTAGGACGCGGTGTTACTGTTCTTTAATATACTTAAAACAATATTTTCGTTCTACTATTAGGAAACCGAAAAATTAAGAACATTTACAAAAACATTGGGCGACGATTGGTAAATCTCTGCCATTCTCTAGCACCACTAGTTTATTATTGTACTATAGCATTAAAATATTAATTAATAATTATGTTTTAAAAACTAAATAAATTCAAATTATTAGATGTAAATTGTGGCAACAAAAGGAAATATTTTTTCAAAGATTTTTTTATTAAATCTGTAAGATCACGAAGAAAATATTCAAAAGTGATATGTGGTATATTCTAGAATCCGTTTACTATGGTGCAGTAGACTGACGCTCATTCGTGATCCACGACGGCGCGTACACGGCTTGTGATAAAAAATGTTCTCGCCTATTCACTCAACTTGCCCCAATCGTATTGTTGGCTGGCTGCAGTCAGGATCGTCAAATAATTTCTATTTTATCATTAATTTTAATATGCAACACAACTAAGATGAATACAAATTGTTTCAATGTGCTATAATTTATTTGCACTTGCATTTACAAGGGGTGTTTTCTAGTTGGTTTCTCGTAATTATTTAGAGGAGTGAAGCACCTGTTATGAGTCTGTCAAAATTCTCCAAATTTGCGTTACATAATTTATGGACGGACCCTAATACCACAAATGTAGCAAAATATATTTGGTTCCTTTTTAGATTTTCTATTCATGTAAATTGATGGAAATTAGTTACCTTTAACACGTACTACACTCAAGTAATTATAACAATATATATATTTTTTTAAATATTTCCTATTAGCATTAACATCTACTAAATATCAAAAATGTCAAAAGATATATTGGCTTGTAGAGAAAAAAACTGGAGCTAATGCGGAAATATCGATTGCAAATTTGAAATCAGCGCGAAACAAATAAACTCTTACAGACATCATTGGACTTGAGCCATTTTTATCGGCGTACTTTGATCTATTCGAGCTAACAATTTAAAGAAATAATTTGAAGTCATTATTAAGAAAATTTTGAAAATGTTCAAGTGGCTTTAGTAAAACATCTCCAGAAATTAAACGCTCCATTTGAAATTCAAGTGGCCGTGACATCAGGCTGATTGATTGAGGAATATCCACATTTGGTGAAAGTCCTGAGATCGTCTCAGGCACTGGTATTGTGCACGGTCAACATACGTACAGAGAAGGAGACGGACAGTCAGACCTGAGAAAAACTACTTTTTCGGCAACATGCATCTTCAAAATGCGCATTCCAATTATACTACGTGATCGAAAAAGTAATGATCTACATGCAAAAGCAAAAAAAAAAAAATGTACTTTTTCGGACTCTGCGGGAAAACAAAACGCATTTTTCCGTGAAACAATTGGCACATTTCCCTGCAGCTTTGAGATAGTTTCCGAAAACGGAGGACGAAGAAAGTAAAAATCAGGAGTGCCCATAGCCAGCTCTGAAAGTAGGTTAACAATATTGCGTCACAAAATTATAAGATCACGAAGAAGTTACTCATCCACGCAGTAAATCAGAGGTGTGAGACGAGAGTCTCTCGTTTCATCTTCTGGAGGATCTTACGGAAGGAGACGGTGGCCTCGCTTACGGAAAGACGGTTCGTTCTCGTTCGGGTCCATTTAACCTTCATCCGAAGGGTTTTTCAACTTTCCTGAAAGAGCGACCGGTCAGCGGGCGGGCGGACAGGGGATTATTTTGACACCGCCGGTTATGATGTAAGGTGTCAGCGGCGCGGCGGCGGCGGCGGAGGCGGAGGGGTCGGCGGTGGGGCCGGCGGCGGCGGCGGCGGCGGCGGGAGAGGCACCGAGGCTCCTGCATGGCCCGCTCGACGCGGGGCACCCAGTCGCCCGCACGCGACCGCCGCGACCGCCCGCCCGCCGGCTCGCACTCGCACGGTCGCTGCGCCATGAAGCTGCTCGAGGGGCGCTGCTGGTCTCGCCGCAACTCCGCGGCCCCCATCGCCGCCTCGGGCGCGTCGCCCGCCCTCGCGGCCCCGCCCGCCGCCGCCACCGCCACCGCCGCCCAGCCGCCCTGCGAGGGCGCAGGCGCGGTGGCGCTGCCGCTGGAGGGCGAGGAGGACCTCCACCACCCGCGCACTGCCGACGACAGCCCCGCCTCGGCCGGCGGCGGCGACGACTCCTCCTCCTTTCCAGGCGAATGCGCCAGCGCCAGCGCGCTGCTCGTGCCGGACCGCTCGCTCGTGAGCAAGCTGCAAGGCCACCGCGCGCGCAAGAAGGAGCGGAGGAAGCGGAAGCGCTGGACGACAGGTGAGCTGGGGGTTCCCCCTTTTTCTCCCTTTCATTCTGTTTGTTCTTTTCGTTGCCCTCTTCCTTTTTTTTCTTTTTTTGTCGCGGATGATTGGAGGTGCGTGACGTCAGAGAAACGAAGTGATAAAATACGATCTGTGCGGATGTCTTTTACGATACGACATTCATTTAGGTAGTAAACAAGCCTGATTACTCAGGATGTATAAAAGTGTTGTCGTAAAATGTTATGTTTCTTTACCAATAACTGAAGTTCTATATAACTTTAGTTAATGCATTGGGTGTTTTTTAAGGTATTGTCTTCGAAGAATGGATTGTTAAAAAAAATGTTTACTTACAGGTAAATACCTTAGTTTTTAGTTCAATCGTTGAAATGATTACGTGTTTTAAGGGCCTTTCCTAACTACGCCATAAAACAATAATTTCAGCCGTTTAATTGTCTAAAAAAACTAAAGTTTTCTCGTTAGACCGTCAAATAAAGCCATTGCAATACTTTTCATTAGGCGACGAAAGCCGGCGTTAAGGCGAGAGATGTAATTTGCTCATTGCGTTAAAAAAAAAGTCTTTATTAGAAGAAAAATTGAAGTTAGTTGACAAGGGGGAAAATGCTAAAGGCTTTGCTTCGATGTCTGCAGTACATCTGCAAAACTTGACTAACACGAAACAGTTACTTATTTTTTTCTTTTTCGAACTAAAAATTTGAAATTATTAAATTGATATTATTAAAAATAGAAGAACGGAACTTGGTAAAATGAAATGTGGTGTTAATGGTTCTTTGACTTTTGATGTTTTTTCAGAAAACACTATTTTGGAACAATGATAATGAGCATTTCAATTTCACATAGCTCGTAAATAGATCTTTATTCCAATATTTTATTCCAATATTTTATTCCAATACTTTATTCCAATATTTATTCCAGTTTATGAAGTATTCATGAGCAGAATTTAGGATTCAAATGCTACAAACGTTGAACTTCCCTCTCTTATGCATGTTTGATGTCGACAAAAAACCTATTCCAGAATGTGCAAAATTTTGTGTGATACTTCAGAGAAGGGAATACTAGTCAGTACCTCTTACTTTTGAAATTATTTGTAGAAGTGAGAACCTTGGAATAATGGAGATTAACCAAGTTGAATAGACATTTTTATTATGACACGTACTCGAACTATATAAGATTTTCAACTTTGAAATTCGATTCACAATGAAGGTGAATAAACACCATTACTTTTAAGAGATATACCCATTTCAGAAATCCTTTCCTTCCATTCACAAACCAAATTCTAATGCGGAAAACACGCATTAGACACGACGTAATTCAGCATACTCACAATTATCTTACTCAAAAATTAAATTATAAAAACTATTTTATTTTTAAGTTTACTTTTAGAAATTAATATTAGTGTCATGTTTTCTTTGAATTCTCTGAATTTTTGTGTGAAGTTGGAACCAGTTTTGTGGAAGTCTTCAAACGGTTATTATTTTGTGTTTTAGCGAGGTAGTTGCATTAGCATATGGTTTGTATGGCGTCTGCATACCGGTGTCGACAGTTTCAAAGAATTGTGTTAGTTCACATTATTTTCGATCAATGGTTTATTCATTGAACACCGTTTAAATAATGTTCCGAGCACCATTATTCACTTCTCAGCTGTAACGACGTCATCAACCCGAATAGGTTAATTCGTAAACCCAAAACTACTGTCTATGACTGGTTAAATGAAGCCAACATTAGGCAGATATTCGTAACTAAATGCCGTAAAAGCAGCTATAAAAAGAACGTATCCGAGCAAACTAGGCCAGTAACAAACTAGACCAGTTACAAACGAGACCAGTGATTTCCAACGGATTCTCTATTGAACCCCTGGGGGTCAATGAAATTTTAAAGGGGATCAATGATGAACTAGAAGTCGATAGCTGAATTTTTTTTATTTTTGGGAATGTATTTGTGTTGTAGGCATTGCGTCGTATTGTATTTATTCTAATGATCTAGTTAATGGAATTGTTTTTTGAAGTTTATAAATAGGACATTGAGTGTTTAACTTTAAGTCTATCAAATAATCCCCAGTGACTGATCGGCATAATGAAGATCCTAAGATTGATTACAAATATATAATTCAAGTTAATAATTAATTGTTCTCTTATATTAGGCTTCAAATCAACTAATAATAAATTACAAATTCGTTGTCTTTTGGATCTCACATTATTTCTATTAATAAAAATCGAACTATAGCGCAAATTAGAATGTATGATTTTGTTTTAGAGAACGTGTTTTATTTGTTAAGTTGAAAATTTTTTTAGAACAAAAATAATAAAACATAAAACTAAAATTCGTATTTTAAAACTTTCGTTCAACTTCTTTGTCTAATTGTCATCTTTAATCATTTGGGGTGAATTATTTGTGTATTGATTATGTTGTGTACGGTTTATTACAGAGATAAAAAAATGAAGAGGGTCGACAAAGCAAACCATTCTTTTAAAGGGGGTCGATGCAAGAAAAGGGTTGGGAATTCCTAAACCAGACAGTGGTAAGAATGTGCCGACCTATTTCCCTCGCAAGGAGTTTTAAAGGAGACTGTACTATCCAATGCGGAACCTCTGCAGTACTGTCGACTCTGGGGGAAAATTTCGCGATCAATGACGAGCTCTAGGACTTGGCTGGCACTACTCACAGCGAATGCTCAGAGACGCCATGTCGAAGACGCCTTGTCATGCCCTGATTTATTTTACTCGAATCTATAATGAGAAGAAAGCATTCGCCCAAAATTTCAACTGCTCGCATACAGTTGAAAACATTTTTTTTTAGCAACTGTAGCACGTTGGCCTCGCTCACCACGACCTCTTATCGTTTAAATGGAAGTACCTCTCTGGTTGATGTCTGCACCGCTTAACTGCGAAGTTGAGCAAGAAGTTCGGAGGGTTGGAGTTGCTGTGCTTTGTTGTTCCTGAATCTGGGGTTTAATATTATTTCATCATTTTTTGATTACTTTACGGCTTATTGAGATGAATCTCCGTGTTAATAATGAGTGAAAATGAGATACACGATTAAGAAGTTCATTGTTACTTATTATTGTTATTAATTTGTTATTATTATTTACAATTATTGTAGTTTTTCGCTACAATTAGTTATTCATCTTTTCCAGATCAACTGTATTCTATACTATGGAGTCATATATACGTTTTAATCTTGCATTCAGATATTAAGATAATTAAAATGTAGTTCCAAAATTGTGCAAATCCTAACATGATTTACTCATATGTGAAAATGTCAACTTCTTGAACACCCTGAAAGCAATAATCATAACATCCACTCCTGCCACGAGGTCAATTTTGCTCTAGTATTTCAAGAAACCAACTCCCGTCAGTTGCCAGCAGCAACGTATAACGTACGTGGTACTTGGAACTTGGGCATTCGAACCCCAAATTCAACACGTTTCGCGCGGCAATGATAGATGATTTTCGCGAATTTTTAAACATTATTCCCTGTGTAGATGGCATTTTGTGTTTGCATGTTCCTTCATATGTACATTCGGGTAAAACATGCGAGGCATGTCTAGACAAGTCACCCCTGACCTTGTCAGTTAAAAGATCATATTTGTTCAAATATGATGTGACTATTGTAGTGGTAGTGAAACTTCTTGTGGTACAACAGCACTTACTTTCTTATGTTACTAGTAACGATAAGGTGCTATTTTTATACGTGACACCTTTTCTACCTCAGGAATCAGCCAAAATCTGTAAAGGATTTTACTCAAAACACGCAAAAATTACTAATATTTTGAAAAATCCGTACATAAAATGATTTAAATATCTAATATTGAGACATATATTGCGTTATAAACTAGTGGTGTAACGGAATGGCACATACTTTTTCGTAGCCGTTATTTTTCTATACTCTTTAGGCTGAGATAACTTTTGGAGGTTTTCTTTATCCTCTTCCCAGCTGCTACTTCAGCATTTTATCAATTTTCACTACCCTAATAGTTGAATCGAAATACGACTTTAAGAGCATTATAAAATAGATAAAACGGGTTTTATAAGCAAATTTCCAATGATAAATTTGGAGCAAAATTGGACAAAAAGTTTTGTTTTCGAGAAACTTCATGAAAAATAATATGAGGCACTTGTATTAACAAAAAATATTAATAATGGTATTGATTGTATTTTTATCTCTATATTAAAATAGGTTCACTTGTTTATAGACAATCACATTATACAGGTATTATCGTATTTACATGATTTTATTCAGATTTTTACAACGTTTCGGAGATCATGCTGCGTCTCCATCATCAGGTAAAACAATCACTGTAATAAATTAAAAATATAACAATTTAAATATAAAAAATACAAAATAACTCATGATAGTTAAAACATGATGATAAAATCATTTTTATATGAATCCATGTTACATTGCGAAATATGGCATAGCAGAAGGCACAAGGTCAGGTAGCTTTCCTTAGCTCTCATATGAAAACCATTCATGCTTAGTACATAGCTTTCTCTTATTAAGAAGTTCCATTTTAAGCGCGAGAAAGTAAAAAATGTTATTTTTGAGAAAATTAGTTTTTGAATATTTATTATGTTGCTCATATTTCACTCAATTTATAATATTTTGTACACAATATACACGACACTCATTAAAGAACTGACTGAAGTGTATGAAGACGCCGAGAAATTTCAAACTTTCCCAGTTTTTGAAATTTCAGAGTTAACAATAAAAATGTGACTTATGCCATCTTTATATGTGCATTTCACTCTGTTGTTACAAGAAATTTAAAGAAAAAAATTGGAACCGTATTTGAGAACATTTCAAAGGGCTTCATGTGAAGTACCCCAACTTTTTTTAAAAATCGTAATACTTTAAAGCCAGTTCAGATTGAAAGAGAAAAATTCATTTTGGAAAAAATCGTATTAAAACGTTACGCGCTTCTCTTGTTCGTAGACACGCGGACGAACGTTTGGAAACAAACACTTTTTCGGTGCGAGGGACCCCAAAACATGTATTTCTGAAGAAATCTCGACATCGATTTTGCGCAGCATTACATCACTACTTTCATGTTAGGAATTTTACTCCGAATATACGTACCTATTCGAGAGAGAAAAAAAAAAGACCTGTAGCTTCATATCGAAGGTCGAAGATAGATTGATTTGTGATTCTGGACGCATCAACTGCCAATATCATTAGTGTCGTAAGTGTAGTGCATGTTTTCACCGCGGGGGATGGTGGTAATCTTCCGCGAGCTGGCGATATCCGGCGTTGGCCTATTAGCGTGCGGGGATCTTCCCCAACCAAGTATCTCTCGCCAGCAGGGACGGCGACTGGTGTGAAGTCACAGTGGCTAGTTGAGCCGGGAGGGGTTCTTCCTTCCCCCTTCATTTTTAACCGAAAATGTACATGAAGGGAAAAAATACAAAACAGAATTTTACAAATTGCCATGTTTATCATTAAATTGTTATCAAATTGCTATCACAATTATTTTATGGAACTTTAGTGTGGAGTTTGTTTTTGCAATGCAAAACATTGCTGCGCTTTGCATTGTTTAATATAAACTCATTTAACAATTTTTGTAAATAGATTTTGTCGCTCGTGTCGCTATAAACCTGCAAAATGGCAATTCTGTTGAGCCGACCTTTCAACATAGTTGATCGCATATTCGTTTTTAAGTCGACGCAGTACCGAGAAATTTCGTTCATTTCGGGAATTTGACGTTTATGGAATATTACTCTCACCCGACATCCCGCGTGGGAATTTTACCAACTCAGAATTTTTCGTGTGGGTATAGCTACACACCATACCCACATTATCCACCGGGTCTGCCTACCAGCGGTACATCCCCCCCTCAGCTAGAATAAGATCTAAGCTCCCGACCGGTCTCCCGACCCTTGTGGTAGTGTAGTGACTGTGTGAGGAATGAGGAAAGGACAAGAAAGAGGAATGAATGATCGCGCGATCCGTGTCCCGTTTGTTAGGGGTCTGCTCCGGCACTCGCCTGGTGTAGACGGAGAAACCACGGCAAACTACCGGCAAGAGCTGCCGGCCACTAGAATTCTCCACTGAATTCGACCTAGCTACCTAACAAGTGTCGAAAAATCCTGTCGCCCTCGGGACTGGAACCCTAGGACCTCCTGGTCAGAGACACTGCAGTGACATCAGTTGATACCCTGAGGAACTTTTGCTGGTGAGATTCGTAAAGAATTTAAACGTTTTCAATTTTTGCAATACCGCGTTTTTAATGGAAAGTGAACTTATTGCATATCATTAAGCAAACTCATCTCTATTTGAGAAAAAAATGAAAATTTGACGCCGTTTTTGAGAATATTTTCTTTACATCTATTATCTGTCACTATTTCACTAAAAATTAAGCGAATAGTTTTGAAAACAATATTAATTTAATTTATTACATGTTGTACCAAACTTATCTGTGCTTGGTCGTTGAGAGACACGTGATGACGACAGTGGTTTCCTAGTGGCATGCAATAGAAGCAGCGCATCCAGTGATGTAACCTCTACTTGTTGTCTAAAACTCGGAATAAAGAATTGAAGGGGACAGAGCGTCGTACTTACGCGCTTCTGCCATCTATTTATGTCGCCTAATAAAAAAAGTTCACTCAATAGAACTATCCAGAGAGTATAAGTATTGGATTTACAATATAGGACTGAAATCTACTGTTCGATTTAGATTGCCCACGAAATCTCGTGGTCACACGTGGCAACGCCAGTAAAGAGAGGCAAAAGCTGCTTCTGCCGAGGTCGAACTCTGAAGCCCAAAGATCAGTACAACGCATAAACATCTATTTTTGATCAGATTACATTAAAAAAGTTCTCTTTCTTCAAAGAGGGTCGATATTTTTTTTATAACTTTTACAATTTCCACAGCTTCGGTGATGCAACGGTTAGCTTATCTGGCTGATATACCCAAGTTTGCGGGTTCAAACCGCATCAAAGCCGAGGGGTTTTAAGGTCGAAAAAATAGTTCGCCTTCATTCGGAGGGGAAGTAAAGCCGGCTGTCCCATGTTGTACATTTACTCCATGTAAAAGATCCTGAAGTCTCTGAACAGAATTCAAAATCACCAGTTTCGTCGTCCGAGTGATATCTCCTTTCTCTGCTAAAAGGGGAAAGGAGCTTAGAGGAATTTTTGAGGTCAGGAGGATGAGCAGACGTGATGGCCTGAGCCTCACCATAAGGCATGATTGAATTGAAGTGAATTTTCGAAAATTCAGAGATTTTAATGTAATAATTACTGGACTATTATTGTTAACGTAAAATGTATCTATCCGAACAAAACATATTGAACAAATTTAGAGTGGTTTTGAAGAAAATTGTGAAAATATTGGGGATTTGTATGAAGTATCCCCCAAACTTAAAATTTCCGTTTCAAATTCAAAGGTCTGTGAGGAGAGCCAGATCGACTGGGTAATATAATTTTTGGTGAAAATTGTGTGAACGGTTTAGGCGCTTGTGTTGTTCACGGACAAACGAACCGACGGAGTTACGGAGAGACAAACTGACGGACGGACTTATTGATGTTTTGAAAAAGCACTTTCATGGTATCGGTACACTTACATCACTCACGAAAGATTTAATACGCCTTGTAAGTTCCAAATACAACGAAAATTATAATGACGATATAAAAGAAGATTCGACGCATATGTGTGAGGAAAATAATCAATCATGAAAATAATTATCAGCCGACATAAACAATGATGTAAGACACAAAATGACTAATATTGAATGGCAAAATGAGAACAACTCCATTATCTAAAAATTCCGAATTTTCGAGAATTGTTAATGTGAAGATTGTCAGGGCTTCTGGAATAATGACGTGGACCTTTTATATTCTAATGTCATTAATTTTAAAAGAAAAAATGGGACTACTTTCGTAAAAAATCTTTACTTGATGGAAAAAAAAGAATTATATCTGAAATCAGCGCAAGACAGCGCAGCGAAATTATGGTTGTACCAGGGTCATGGTAGGAACCCACATAGCACAGTACAAAATGAAATAGTTTGTTCCCTCCTGCATTTTCAATGAGTCGGTTCCTCTGACACCCCAAAGCCCAAATATAAGATAGTCCAGTCATGACTCATCTCGCACTCTACGTGAAATGAACTACTTGATATGACGAGTCAGTTTTGTACATTCCAGAGGTACGTTAAGAAGGGAATTAATTGTTTATCGCAAAGTTCAATCAGGAATGCATTTATTCATCACAGTCGTAGCATTATATGATGAACTACGAGTCCCTGCCATTGCGCTAGAGGTTGTTACATTCTTAAACCTCTTTAGCACGTAAATATTAATAATTTTCTTCATTGCAGTATAATTCTTGTTGGATAATTAATTCATCTCGTTGTGAGCTCGTTATTTTGCTCGTAATTTAATTGTGTCTAATCTAGTTTTTCACACTCGTTGTGTAATGTTTGCAATTTAAATGTCATATGAAGTTGAAAGTGAGAATAAAATCCATGTTCGTGACGCAACTAGTGAGTTGAGCAGCAGTGAATTGTTTCCTTATTGTTCCATATCAACGAAGCTTAATTAAAAACTACCAGTTGTCCTTTAGTTGTCCAGTATCTTTTAGATTAAACAGGTATGCAAATTAGGGGGTAGTAATTCAAGTTTATTTGTAATATTCTATCTGATTTTCACATAATTCAGGGCACAGATGAAAAAAAAAAAATTTTCTCATCACGTAAGGATGTTTTACAAAAAGGTTAGTCATTAAGCATTCGTAACTTCTTCCTCTCATTCTTGTAGTGCGCGTACCGACTGAATTCCCACATTCAGTGCATAACTGCTTCGATACAGCTGACAACTAGTGGAAGCAAGGCTCCAAGGAAGAGGTGTCCTGCCATTAAATATTTGCTATTTATGTGTGCCATTATGGAACAGCAAGTCTTTTGATATTCTTTGTATGTAAGAAACCTTGTTTATGCTGAACTATGACTTTGCAGCATAGGTGATGGCTATTTTTTGAAATATTTATTTTATTACGTGTTATGCGACATTATTTTATTTGTTCTTCTTGAGAAGTGTACGTACTGCTTTTACGGAAGCCGTTTTGTGTGGTTTGTTCATCATCATTTTGCTGCTGCAGGCCAATAGTAATCACTTTTCCTTTATCACTAAAGGAGTTTTCACAAAAGTAATGGAAAATAGTGAATTAATATCATGTTCAAAGCATTTCGAAGCAAAGAGAAATTAAAAATAGTTGTAATGCATACTGTGACAAAGCTTCACCAGCATAACCGAATTGTTCTTCAGAATATTCGCTATGTCTTGCAGCTTATAAGAGATGTTTTGTGGTTTGTAGATGGTGGGGAATACCTCGCTCGTGAGGTAATGCTATTGGCTGTAATGAGTAAATACATTTCTTGTTGGGCGTTCGAATAAACGATTAGTTCCCTTCGTAGCGTAACACCGGGATGTAGAAACCCGGTTCGTCATATAAAGTAGTACATAGAGGGCGACCTTGGCCGCTCTGAGCATGGGCTACGGGGAATCAAGGGAAACGAACCACCGAAAATGTAGTAAAAAGAACTAAACAATTTCATTTTGTGCATTGCAGCGAGAGAGACATAACGCCAGGAAAGACACATTTTACGGCCGTAGAGTGAACTGCTTTCCGTACGTGGTTGAACAATGACAAAAAGAAAGAAGACAGTTAAGCTTCATACGCATCTTCACCTACTGATTTTCATCCGTTTTGTAAACAAATTGTTAATATTTATGAGGTGAAATTCTCTTTACTTGGCCTTCTCATTTGTGAAGACTGTTTTTTTTATATTACTCGAAAAGAAATTAATAATCAGTACTGTGATTCGGGGGTTCCGTCTATAACAGTGGACATCCAAAACAAAATTCCTCGTAATGGAGTCCAGTTTAGATGTTCCTCCACATAAGTGCAGCCTATATTATGTGGATTTCATGTGGTGTCCTTCTCAGCTTGTTTTATCGTGATATACAAAATACATATAATTAATTTATGAAGTCGTAATTTTTCCTTGTTGCTTCTGAGCCTCGACAATGTAAACTAGTGGTGTTTCAGAATGGCAAAGACTGTCTGATACTTGTTGGTTCCCTTGCCTCTTAAGTTTGAGCTAGTTTCTCGGGTTTTGTCTCCCTCTCTTTCCAGCTGCATCTGTTGGGGTCTAAAATACATTTTTTCACATTTTCTTAATTTTTTAGTTCCCCTAACAGTATAATTGAAATTGAATTCAAGAATATTACAGAAGAGTGAAACTTTGTCCTACATGCAAATTGGCCATACAAATTTGGAGCCTTTTTTGAAAAAATATTGTCTGAGCGTTTCTGAAAATGCGTAATTATGAGCTAATTTTCACAGTTTTAGAGATACTTCATTAGAAATAATTTGAAACACTTCTAGTCACAAATTCAATAATGTATGTGGAAAGCCTGTAATGTATATATTAACGATGCGAGAGAGCAAAAAAATAGATTAATATAATTTTTGAAAATCAAAAATATACATGAAAGTGGTGTTGTTGATCCGTACAAAAGTTTAAAGAAACAATTGAGAGCCGTTTCTGAGAAAACGTTCGAGCGTTTCCGAAATTGTACAATTTTCAACTTATTATTACATTAAAGTAGAGTTTACCGGTCAGATGGGGGCATGGGTGTATTTGTATATGTCTATATGTGTGGACCGTCCTTTCATCCTTCACTATCATCATCATCATCATCATTATCATCTAAGTGAACACTCACGGCTAACAACCTAGGGGGATAAAAATCGGGGTTCAGCTAAAATGCTGACCCTTCCTCCCCCCACCCAGAAATAAATATGTACTTGTTGAATCAGGATGAAGGGGTGGTTCGAGTTGGCCTGTACGCAAAAGAAGGAGAGTTTTCAAGTGCCGAGAAACGTCTTAAGAAATCATTCGAAGTACTCTATTCACAAATAAAACTAACTATACAGAACGTCCATAGTGTAACAAAATGAGAGATATTAAAAATATTGGGTATTTTTTGAAAAATCAAAAGTATATATTTAAAAAAGCGTTTATGTCCTGTTATTTTGCTCCATTAGTACAAAAAGTTTGAAGAAAAAACTTTAGAACTTCTAATATTTTCAAAAGAGTACATCGCATTAATTAAAGAACTAATTACGAAGAACAAATTTCATTCGAAGGAAAAATATCAATCTTTAATATTTAAGTTGTAAGCGGTTTAAAATATATTAAACTTTTGAATTTTTTGAAAATCCAGAAGTAATTCAATGAAAATTGCACGGATGTCATCATCATACACCATCATTATGTGTCTACTCATAAAATACTGTTTATTTATACATGGGGATCTATGGATCCATGGGCTACGCTAGCACGGGTACACAACGAAAAATACACACATATATGGGCCACTGCCGTGACAGAGTAAGGCAGCCATGACAAGTATCATTGTGGCCGTGATTGGAGGTTAGCTAGTCTCAGTCGGGGAGGAAAATTTGGGTCAGATCCAATCGATGAACAATCGAATAAATCACTTAGTTCCTATTATTAGTTCCTATTATCTTAGCATTAGTTCCTATTATCTTCGAAAGAGGTAACAAGTACCTGCCTAATAGGAACTTGCAGTAGTTGACAGCAGTGTTCTAGTAGAGCTATAGAGTGGTCGAGTTTGCTAACGATTGCTGTTCGATACGGTCTGCAAAATACCCCTAATACTGATACAAATGTTGAATTGAATTGAATTAATGCCTATTTTACGTGGCGAGACTCGGGCCATGAGGCCCGCTCTTCCGTCTGACCACGCAAATTTCGCTACGATCCATTCACCAACTAGCAGAGAAAGGAGGTATTTCTTGGGCGACGAACAGGCGACTAGAATTTTGCTCAGAGGCGACATTTAGGCTTGAGGATCTTTTACATGCAAGTAAATCTACTAACATAGGACAGCCGGCTTTACTTCCCCTCCGAAGGAAGGCTACGAAGGATTTCTTCGCCCTTAAAAATCCACGGCGTCGATCGGCGGGGTTTGAACTTGGTATAACAGTCCAACTTGGGTATAACAGTCCGATACGCTAACCATTACACCATCGCGCCGACAAATGTTCCTCTGTGAGCTGGTGTGTGGTGAGCGTTAGGGGCCTATTTTCCCAGATATCATCAGCCAGATCGTGATATTCTGTTTTTCGGTCGTTGCTGGACGGATTACGAGCCTGATCGCGGGAGTCTCATTTGCCCTACGTTCGTGCATGAAGCATGGTGAACGGCGGCATTGAGTTACTAATTCATTGAATTTCTCGGAATAGATGTCGTCCTTGTTGCCTTTCCTTGCCTGGTCACGAGAAGGACAGCCGTCTCCAGAGCGTTCTCGACGTTTCTTTGCCAGCCCTCCCTCCTGGACTCTTTCCCCTTCCTGCGTCAGATTCATTTACTCATCATCTCCGGCGAGATATGGGAGAGACTACGCTGATGTGATTGCTTGATGGTCCATCACTGACACTGAGAAATTTGCTGTTATCTCTACATACTCTCTCAGCTCACCAAAATTGCTCAACAAAATAGTTTTATTTCCTTCCATGTTTTTTGCCTTAACTGTATGAAGATAGAGTTGGCTTAAGTGCTAATTAACGTCGTTTCTGTTGCCTTTTTTATCTAGTACAATACATCCCTGATGCTAGAAAAATGTTTTCCGAAACGTTAGCCAACAACTGTAGTCTATTTCTTTCCACTGACGAAGCCCGTGAATCGAACTTCATAAATTATACACCTTGTCAATTCGTCAAACCCAATAGAGATATATGCAATCCGAAGAATTCAACTAAGTGGGGTCCCAAAACTTAAGCTATCATCGGCAATATTTGAAAAAGGCTTTTGAAAATGTTTCTGAAAAAGCCTTATTAAGCCAAATGATAACAGATGCTCGAAGATATGTGAAACGATCGGTACAGTTGGCAAGAAGAAAATAATAGTGGTGGCTGATTTCTTGAAGCGAAGTATTAATATAGTCATTTGTGCACATCCGGACTCTAGTGTATGACATGAAATGTGTACAGTGTGAAGACAAGGGCTGGAACAACGAGACCGTAATAATACAAATATTTACAGCCAAAATTCAAGAAAAACAACAACTAGATTTTAATATTTACATGCTCTTCCAAATTTTAAATGTAGATGTATCATTCTAATCTCTTTGGTAACGAAGGCAATGCTATTTTTTTGTGCCACCAGCTCAAATGATGTAAAACACGCATGGAAGGTTGGTGCTGCCCTGATAAAACAAAAATGCGTTTTATAAAGGCGGGTCTGACGAAAATTTACAAAATGTTATAGAAAGAGCCACTGCTATTGTATTTATGACAAGAGCTGAAAACCATGATTTAAAAAAAAAAACAGATTCTAAAAACATTACGTAAGAAAGACGCTTCCTCTCTAATTGTTGTCATTAATTTCGTAATCACTCTACCTTCTGAAATAGATAAATTATAAGCTTAAATTTTAAATATTTCTATTAATTCATAATATTCAGAAACATCAAATATGTAATGTAGAAAATGCAATACTCATATGTGTTCATATGTAACAACATTCTTATTCATCACAAATATAAATTATTTCGCTACTCCAATACAAATACGTGATTCAAAAAAATATTTCATTATTTTTCATGGAATCGGTAATATAAACGTAATTATTTCACTCAACAGATGTGGGTTTCGCGATCTTTGACAGGCAGAGAACAACATTTTTGAGATCGTAAGTTGGTCAACACTGTTTTTTATAACCGATATTTTTGTTTACAAATAATATTATGGTCGGTTATGACTGTCACGTATTTGGATTAGAACTGCTTCTTGTGATTTTATGCATATGCGTGGTATGTTTCATAAGTTTCCGGCCTTACTAGCTTATATTTTTGATAGAAATAAAAACGTTCGCAACTTTTCAACTGAATCTTCCTTCACTCCAACCCACTTTTCGCATATGTGTGTTAACATTTCTTGGCCTTTGAAAAAATACTCTGGGGTCGTCCATAAATTACGTAACGCTAAAGAGGGGGGAAGCAGTTTGAGGGAGCGTTACGCTGTGTTAGTTGGAGGTAGGGGGGTCATAATTTAGCATTATTTTATGATATTTGTTGTTTTCTTTTTCAACATTTGCTGAAATAATTTCTTTTATTCAGTCTTACACAAAAACATTAATATACTAAATTTGAAAAAATATAAATTAAAAATATATGCTAAATAAATGTTTGCCATTATTAAAAATGTACTTTAATCAATGGTATATTGAATTTGATACATTGTTTACTTGTAAATGAAAGGGGTAGGCTTGCAAGCGTTACATAATTATTTAGGGGGGTTAAGCGCGCATTACAGGTGCGTTACAGGGGGGAGACGGGGTATTCAAAATGTTCCAAATTTGCGTTACGTAATTTATGGGCGCTCCTCTAAAGTTTTGTTCGCAAAATGATCGAAAACTGCTTCTTTCACCTCAAACTCATCAGAAACTTTTCTTTCCTGAAGGTTTTTCTTCAGTTTTGATAAGTGATAGAGGTCGATGGGTGCCCAATCTGAACCGCTTGAACTCCAACTCCTTGAAGCCATAGTTCTACACAACATTCTATACAAAAGTAGTAAGCGCAGGTGCGTTGTCGCGAAGAAGCTAAACACCACTACGTTTCACGCACTGCATCCAAATCAAATAAATCTCTCCACCAAAACGAATGAGGTGTCGGCTACATAATTATGGCATTACAACAATTAAAGATAAGGCTATACAATACTCATGAGATTTTCCCGTTGATGAACGTTATCTTAGCCAGGCCGGAAACTTAAGTAAATGCCTATGTAAATATAAAATGTAAATTACTAGTGTTGTTAATTTGCGTGGCTTACCTTTTATTACTGAGTCCCAATATACACAATTAAATACTACTAAAATTTTGTTGACAAAAATCAAATCACATGTAAAATGTCTCTTAACAAATCTCGTTTGGTGTTTCTTTCTGAGTAGAAAATCAAATTATTTTTTTTTCCTTGCTCAAATAGTGCAATCTCAAATAATGCCTGAGAAACATGCTTGAATAATGCCTAAGTGAATTATAAGAGGGCCTCCACATGAAGACCGCTCCGGGACCCTGCAATGTATAATCAGGCCCTGTAAAACTGAAAAGGACACGAGGGCAAGTGTGACGGCGACGGCGCGTTGACGCTGGTGAGGACGATGGTGTGGAAGGAGAGCAATTCATTATTTTGTGTTTGGGCGCGAAAACGGCTATAGTCTTTAGTGCCGTAAATGTTGTGCGTGTACTATCGCAGGAGTTGGCGGTGTTCCTCCGCTGGGACGTGATGTTCCTGCGCCGACTAACAACGTCTTGTCGTTTCTCTACAAACTGTCGTTTGTGGAGTCTCCTCCAGATATCTCTCTAGCGAGATACCGTACCATTCGGGACACTCTCTTAGCCTCGAATTGGTCTCCCGATATGAGGGTAGTGTGAAGTGCATGGAAATGTGTGTGTGTGTGTTTAAAGAGAGAAAGATGAAGGATAGATCGCGCGAGGTCCCCGGCTGAGGGCATCAACTGATGTTTTTGCTGTACTTCTGACCGAGAGACCCTTGGTTCGACTTCCGACAGTGACAGGATTTTCTCTCCCTCACCCCCTTTATCACCTCTTCTATCTTCTGGTGATCTGTTTCTTACCCCTCTCTCTCACCCCTTCCGTCGTTCTATTTGCGCCCTCTCCTCGCCCTCGCCCACTCCCTCACACGCCTTTTCAGTCTGTTCTTGCTGTTGCTCTAACCCTTGCCTTCATCCTCGCCCTCCCATCACCCATACCACCCCTCCACCCTCTGACCCTTCCTCCGTGTCCTCGATCTAGATCGAGTTCAGCTGCTGTCTGGAGGAGAATGCTAGTGGACGGCTGCTGTATCGGAAATTTTCCGTGGTTCCTCCAATCAACACCTGACGAATGGCGGAGGTGTATCCTAAGAAACGAGCCACGATCAGCACGCGATCTTTCCTTCCTCTTCTTTCTCCTATCAACCCGTGCTTACGTGCACTACTCTACTATACGTGTCGCGAAAACTGGCGGAAGATTACTCATAGAGCTTGTCTCTGCCGCGGCGGTGCACTGCAGGCGGGAGATACCTAAATGGAGAAAAGTGCGAAAGCCGTAGCTGGAATTACCTGCCTTTCCAAGAAATACACGGCCACCTCTCGTGATAAAAACACATCACCCTTTCAGTACTAATGACCTTCGCAGTCAGGAAACAAGAATAATTAAATTAATCGCGCGCCGTCCATGTCCCGTTTGTTGGAATACTGGTCGTATATACATGGTGTTGATCGGAACAGTCAGTCCCGGGAAAACTCCTCTAGTCTGGCTAAATTCGATCTAGCTTATATATAGTTGGTTAGAAATGGTTCCCTAGGGCTTCCCTGTCAGAGTTGTGCTGGAGGGCATGGGCGAGGACATGAGGAAGGGTCAGAGGGTGAAGGGTTGGTATGGGTGATGGGAGGGCGAGGATGAGGGCAAGGGTTAGTGCAAAAGCAAGAATAGATTGAAAATGGGTGTGAGAGAGTGGGCGAAGAGAGGGTGCAACGGAAGGGAGAGAGAGAGGGGAGAGAGAGGGAGAGGGGAGAGAGAGAGAGGGGGAAACATCGCCGGAGGATGAAAGAGGTGATGAAGGGGGAGGGAGAGGAAAGGAAGAAGACTAGGGAACGAGTGAGAACGACTGTGGAGGATGAGGGCCTGGGAGATGTCGCGGGCGATGGCGTGGGCAAGAGAAAGGACGATAGCGTGATTGATGGGCTGGGCTAAAGCATAGCATATGGTGTGAGCGATGGCGTGCACGAACGAAAGTGCGCTAGCGTGGACAATGGCGTGGAGGATGGTGTGGGCGATGGTGTAGGCGATGGTGTAGGCGATGACATGGGCGAATGCGTGGGCAAAAGCATTGGCGAAAACGTAAATGATTGCCCGGGCAAAGGTGTAGGCGATGACGTGACGAAATTAATGGTTATAGCGAGGGCGAAGGCGTGGGCGAAGGTTTGGGCGAAGGCGTGGGCGAAGGTGTAGGTGAAGGCGTGGGCGAAGTCGTGGGCGAAGGCGTAGGCGAATGTGTGGGCAAAGGCGTGGGCGAAGGCGTGGGCGAAGGTGTGGGCGAAGGCGTGGGCGAAGGCGTGGGCGAAGGTGTGGGCGAAGGTGTGGGCGAAGGCGTGGGCGAAGGTTTGGGCGAAGGCGTGGGCGAAGGCGTGGGCGAAGGCGTGGGCGAAGGTGTGGGCGAAGGCGTAAGCGATGGAGGCGGCGATGGCGTGGGCGAAAGCGTTGGCGATAGTGTGAATGATTACCTGAGCGAAGGTGTAGGCGATAGCATAGGCTTTGACGTGGCGAAATCAGGGGTGATAGCGTGGGCGACGGCGTGGGCAATGGCGCAGGTGATGTCGTGGACGATCGCGTGGGCGGGGACGCGGCCGAAGGCTGGCCTGGATGCGGGGGCGCCAGTACCACATTCCTGATGGCGTCGCGCCGCGCCGCGCCTCGCCTCGCCTCGCCGTCCCCGGCGTCTGTGACCCTCTCGGGCGTAGACGGTCCTTCCGAGTGGCGCGCCGCCCCTCCCGGACGCGACGCGTTTTCAGTGCGTGTTGACCAAATATTTAACGAGACAAAAGAATAGAACAAAACCGGCCGAAGACTTATTCCGGCACCACCTGTTGCTTCGTTGTGAGGTGTCCCGGAGTCACGAGTGAAAAAAAAGGACTTTGGGGAGAGGGGATCGTCTGGACGATGCAAGCAAGGCTTGTGGTAGTGGCGAGGAGGTTAGAAGGGCAGTTTGTGATCCTGGCGCAAGAGTAATATTTTCCATGATGCCCTCAAATTACCTCCCGATTTCAGATCATCTCTCCGTTTGATTGCACGTTCAAATATTAATTTATACTATTATTAAATTTAAATTCTGGGGAATGTAAATTTAATAATAGCTAGCGCAAATTGGTATTTAATGTGCAATCAAACGGATAGGAGTTCCGATATGCACATCGCTACAAATTCCTCACCTCTGTCTCTCGCTGGTCAAGTTTTGGGGTAAGTCCAGTAGATTTCCGAAGGACATTCTAGCTTTCATCGATATTTTTGACTATCTCAATCAATTGATTCGGTTTACCAGAGGGAAATACTAAGTGTACATATTAAGGTGCAATTCTGCGATATCAGGTTCTTGGGTCGTTTACGCTTTTGGTCTACCTGACAATGTTGGATGATCATGACCAGAAATATACATCAATTCTGTTGGAGTGATTATTTGTATTATATTTTACATTTTGATGAAATGCATGTTTCCTTATTACGTTACACTTGAAAATAATACTCTAACCTTAATTTTGATTTTACTGCAATGAGTATGGTCATCAAACAAATATATAAAAATAATTCTTTACTCGTACTTTTCGAACCGATGTGGTACAAAAATGAAATGTTACATTATAAATGAATTTTTTATATTAAAAGTAAGCAAAGAGTAATTAAGAGCCCAACGGAAAAAAACTACCATAAGAATCCCATTAAGGTAACTGAATATTAAATGATATCGATATAATATGTTAAAGGATATTGAATTTTAGAAAATTAATTTTATTGTTATCGAGGCCCCGTTATTTAACATGATCAAATAATTATTTCCTTAAAACATTATTTGCAGAATTCATTATTCAACAAATCTTATCCTTGAGGTACTCGTTTTTCTTCACAAGGAAAAGCAGTAAAATCCTCTGTGAACCCAACTACTTTCCTCTAATGTAACAGAAATAGTTTCCTCAAGTTATTCTCATACCTTTATCCTGACCAATTTGGTAAGCGTAATTAATCCATTTTTTGAAAAAAATTCATTAAATGTGTTGGGAATAAGCAAAACATAGCAATGTTGTACAACAGCAAACCGTGGGATTAGCGCAAAAATTATCAATTGCTGCAAATGCCGAGACTTTATTAGGAATCCGAGTCGGTGGGAACGGCGGCACCGACATCGTGGCGAGAACTCTGGGGCCCGGTGGCGGGGGCGGGGCAGGGAGGGGGTGGGGAGGGAGTCGGCTGCCGCGGGCGGAGCGGAGGCCGAGCGGCTAGCGTGCCACAGCCGCCTCCGCCGCGCATAATTAGCACGTGGTTGGGAACACCTCTGCGCCGCAGCCCTCGCCTCCTGCCGTTCCGATCGGCACGCGTTCCTTCTCACAGCCGCCTTTGCTATCGTCTGAGCCGGCTCAGCGCCTCTAACCGGGAGGCACTTGGGTTCACGGCCCGATGGTGGCGGGATTTGCGACTCTAGCTACGTGGCTAGGTCGAATTCAGTCGCGATCTGGAGGAGAATTCTAGCGGCCGCTGCTCTGATCGGTAGTTTTCCGTGTTTTTTTTTCGATCAATACCAGGCGAATGCTGGAACAGGTCCTAAAAAATCAATCACGGACCGTGCGCGATCTTTCCTTCCTCTTCCTTGTTCTATCCTCTCTCACTAAACACACTCCGACCTACGTGTCTCAGGGAATCAATTGATGTCGCTGCAGTGTATTTGATTGGGAAATCCTAGGTCTCGATTCTCGATGGTGGCCTGATTTTCGGTCGGACCTACATAGTAGCTCGGTCGAATTTAGCCACTGTCTGGAGGAGAATTCTAGCGGCCGCTGCTCTGATCGGTAGTTTTTCCGTGGTTTCTCCGATCAACACCAGGCGGATGCCGGAGCAGTACCCTAACAAACGGGTCACGGACAGAACGCGATCTTTTCTTTCTCATTCTTGTTGTACCATCCCGCCTTACTTACACACACTTTCACTTACTTACACTCACATGCACTACACCACTATACGTCTCAGGTGTCCGGTCTGGAGCTTAGAGCTTGTCCCGACTAGTGCGGTGCCCACTGGTGGGAGATACCTGGTTAGGGAAAACCTCCGCAAGCGGAGGGGTAGGTTGGTGCCGGATCTCACCATCCAGTGGGGAAAGAAAACCCCGAGCACCCGCGATAAAAGCGTATAGTATACTTAAAGGACTAATGCCAGCAGTTGACGGGCCCGGAATCACTAATCTATCGCCCACGTTTTCTATGATTTTTTCATCGCCGATGGACTACGTTTACTACAAATAATTCCCCCCCCCCCTACCCCAACTTCTTAGGTCTTCTAGGTTCCCGTTATTGACCTCTCCCCTTCCATGCAGGTTTCGTAGAAGCATATTCACCTTCCGTCATGCAACAGTATTCCCAACCTATTTTGTTGTTTTCTGGTTTGCCAGCGTCTTAACTCCATTATTTACCGCCGTGTCTTCATTAAACCTGAGAGTTAAGAAGTTCAAATTCCTTATTTTATGGTTCTACTAGTCTGTGATGTTCTCTCTCTCTCTCTCTCTCTCTCTCTCTCTCTCTCTCTCTCTCTCTCTATTTCCGTATTGTAATTTATTTTTCAACAATAAACAACGCATATCATAATATCATCAGTATCACCATATTCTGTTCACATCTGTTCCTCTGTCACCTACAGCAGCTATCTCGAACTCCCCTTCTGACATATTTCTTAGTTAGTTTTGACACCCTCTCTTTAAAGGATGCCGTATTCTGATGATAAAAAGTTATGTCACATAAAAATGCGGCAAACTCCATTTTTGTTTAACACTATTCTTGAAAACTACAAAAGTTCAAAATTTCTGCGTCTTTCTAAAACTACAATATTTAAGGTATTTTTTCTTATGAAAAATCTGTTATCGAAAGACAGATCTTTAAGTAAGATCGTGTACAATTTTTGGAAAATATGTAATATTAATACATGTTTATGTACATTACATGTTATTATGTAATGTAATATTACATTGCATTACATTACATTGCAAAATTTCATGTAATATTACAAGTGGTACAGTATTTTCTTAAAATGGCTTCAAATTTTTTGTTGCCTTTTGTATACGAATAGAGCAAAGTACAATTATAAAATGGTATAGGTCCATTTTCGTTGAACTCTCTGAAATTTAGCAAATTTCAAAAGCTATAACTAATGCGAGAAAGTATGTGTTGTTGAATCACTACTAATGTTTTAATGAAACTTTCCGAAAGTGATTCTTACATAACGAATCACACGTTTTGTTACACCTTAATTCTGGGAATATAATGACAATGGCAAGTTGTGTTCACATATTTTCTATCGTAAACAGTCGTGAAAAGCAAACTGAAACACACAGAGTTTATCAGATTCGAAACAAATGTGTTTCATACAGTTTTATGTATATTTATGTTGAATGTATTTATAATTGAGGCGTATTTATTAAAACGCCTTAGTGAAGGTGTAATAAAAAAAATTGAATTGCGCGTAATTGATTCGTCTTAGTGAATTCCATTATCAGATACAGGAAGCCCTGGGGTAATAGTTAACCGCCCCTTTTTTGTTTTTCTTAACCCTAACTACTTTTTTCTGCTAATGGTTGATTACTTTCTTAATAATAAAAGTAGCTTCATGTATTTTAATCGAATGAAATATGTTTCGAAGTATAACTCGTTGATGTGTTGTTATAATTTATCTTTTATTCCTGTTTAATTTTTCATAAAGAAATGAAAATATGCATTGAAAAGTGTAAATATAAATATCGTTTGCGAATTTTAATTTTACAATTTTTAAAATACATTTTTCGACACAAAATATCTATAAAACTTTTACTAGAGGGCTTTTTTAAAGCTTCCTGGTCTGGAGGTAGTTACGGCTCAGCTATGTCTAAAAAATTCATTCTGATATGGCAACATTGCGTTAAGACATCCATTGTATGTTATAACATAACCATAATTTTTTTTTACATTTTGTGACGTGATCTACTCTGATGTGTTCTTTTTATGCTTTATTCTGTCCATAGTAGTTGATACCGATTAAGAAATTATAAGAAACGAGGTGCATTGCAAAAAGAAACGTTTCATGTCATCCACAAGTAGCAATTGGACTGAATATATAATGCAGGAAATTCTAATTCATTTCATGTAGAAATGTTAGTTGCACTGAGGTTTTTTATTTATGTTTATTTAAATTTTTACAAATCGTAACGCCTATATTGCATTAAAGTTTAATTTTAAAGTTTATTTCCCGTTCTTTGCACAGACATCATTTTGAGCATTATGACAAAATAAATTGTTATATGTTGAAATAATATTATGTATTTGACGAGTTACTTAAAATGTATTTTGTTAGAGAGTTAATTATATCATAACTTTTCTTTACCAACAAAACCATCATTTTGAAGATATTCCCTCAGTCAGAAGACACTTAAGCTCTCTGTAGGTTGAAAACTAACAACGAAATTCCTGAAAAGTTTTAACGCGTATTCCGGGGTCGTTTCGGACCACTGTGCTCCGCCGCACCGCCTCCGCCGCAGCGACAAGGGAAAAACGCGTTCGCACCGAGAGCGGCGGTGGCGGTGTGGCCGATGGCGGTGGCGGTCGCAGTGGTGACGGGGGCGGGGCCAATGGCAAGGGAAGCGAGTGCGGCGGCTGTGGGGCGGTGGCGGTGGCGGCGGTGGCGATGGCGGTTGTAGCTTTGGCGGTGGCGGTAGTGGTGGCGGCGGCTGTGGCGGTGGCTTTGGCAGCGGCGGTGTCGGCGGTGACGGGGGCGTGGGCAATGGCAAGGGCAGGGGCGGGAGCGAGGGCGGCGGCTGTGGGGCGGTGGCGGTGGCGGCGGTGGTGGTGGCGGCGGTGACGGGGGCGGGGGCAATGACAAGAGCAGGGGCGGGAGCGAGGGCGGCGGCTGTGGGGCGGTGGCGGCGGTGGCGATGGCGGTGGCGATGGCGGTTGTGGCGGGAGCTGTGGCGGTGGCGGTGGTGGCGGTGGTAGCTTTGACGGTGGCGGTAGTGGTGGCGGTGGTGGAGGCGGTGACGGCGGTGGTGGCGGTAGCGGCGGTGGCGGCGGTAGCGGCGGTGGCGGTGGTGGGGGAGTCGTTGGCGGTGGCGGCGGCGACGGGATCTGGATACTCGTCATCTGTGCACGCCGACATGCAGGTGGAGGCCGCCGCCGCCGCCATCGCCGCCTCAGACGTGTAATTTCGTCACCCGCTTCCTTCCCCTCCCGCGTGCGTCGCGCCGTGGCCTTTCTTCTTCTTCTTCATCTCCGCCGCCGCCGCCGCCGCCGCCGCCGCGGCGCACGCTGCTCTCCGCCCGGAGCGAGGCGCGATCCCCACCCTGCCGGATGCAGGCGGCTGACCGACGTGAATGACGCACAGCCCACTAGCGGTGCCCCCCCCACTCTCCATCGCGCCTCTCACCCGATTCTACGTAGAGACTTAAAAAAAATACTCTTGAGGTTTTTCTGACTCATCGCCTGTCTCTGGATATTGATGTATCTCCTCTGGCTATTCAACAATTTTGTTTCGGGTTTTCCGAAAACGTATTAATAATTTATGTGTATTTACTTACTAACTCGTTCGACGGAATAAACTGTTTATCATCTTTGAAATCACGTAGTTTTCGTTCTACTATTAAGAAACCGAAAAATTAAGACGAAGAAAAAAGAGAGAAAAAAAAGAGGAAAAAAATACCCTTTCGCCGGCGGTTTCTACCTGGAGACTTAAAAAAAATACTCGAGGTTTTTCTGACTCATCGCCTGTCTCTGGATATTGATGCATCTCCTCTGGCTATTCAACAATTTTGTTTCGGGTTTTCCGAAAACGTATTAATAATTTATGTGTATTTACTTACTAACTCGTTCGACGGAATAAACTGTTTATCATCTTTGAAATCACGTAGTTTCCGTTCTACTATTAAGAAACCGAAAAATTAAGACGAAAAAAAAGAGAGAAAAAAAAGAAAGAAAAAACCGGCGGTAGATGGCAGCTGGCAAGAGACTTGGGAAGTTCGTATAGAAAACTAATCTAAGTAAGTCTGTGCCATTCTGTAACACTACTAGTTCATATATGGTCGAAATAGACAAACCGGGCAACTATAACATCATTTTTTTTATTATGAACTTGTAAGTACATTGAAACGTTTTTAACATGAAAATACCCGCCGGAGCTGCCACGCTAAGCTATTACTATAGAATTACGTGGATGTAACGAATACCACAAGAGTATCGCTACTAGCTTTTTTAAAAAATAAAACACGATAAAGCTTTTGTTTTCACAATAAATTTTGCACTAATATACGTCAAACTCCTCATTTTATTTTTTCAGTTTTCCTATTTTTGATTATAAGTAATCCCTGCGGTCAGTTAGAGATGTTTTGAACATTTTTTTTACATAAGAAGTTTCAGACTTTTTATTAGTAACCATACCATTAATTTTCGGCAAGTTATGCTTAATTAAATTTGTATTTATTTTCGATTTTGTTCCTTGATGTATGTTTCAAATGCTTCAATATTAATATCTTATCTTGTGATGCAGATAACGACACTAGTCCTTCACTAACTGTGTGACTAATTTAATGCAAATTCTTTAATTAGTTTTGTGTAAATATTTGCATTGAGAAAATATTTAGAGTGATGTAACATATATTTAAAGGCAGATGAATACTGATTAAAATACGCATTTTTTTCTTTTCAAGAGTAATTTACGGCATATTATACAATATTAATTTTTTTGTTTTGTTGAAATGGTTATGCTAACTTCCGGTGCATTGAGTAATTCCCTCTGCTGCAGGTTATGTGGCTTTCTGAGTAAAACAAATCGAAGATGGTGAACATGCGTCTATTTTGATAAAATGTCTTTTTTGCTCGATTTTTAAAGATGATATGTGGTGATTTGGAAATATTTGTTTGTGGCCATCGATATAATTAAACCATTGTTATTAAACAATACGAAAAAAAGAGGAAAATCCAAGGAAGATGAACTTGTGACCTTGTGTTCTAAAGCTCCACAAATATTGTAAACAACTTTTGGGTCAATGATCCTCAGACTTGTTTGGGTTTTCACGTGTTACTCGATCAATAGAGCAAATGCTAATACGAAGAATCTTTTTTACCAACTAGCGTCTGTAGGAGTAAATGTAGCTCTTACTGCATCTCCTATATTTGGGGAACAGAACAAGGCTTTCAGACAAACAAGACAATATACAATATACTTTAATATACACTATACTTGTATATTCCTTTCTTGTCACAGGTTTCTCTTGATTGTCTTACTCTATTTTAATCCTTGCGCTTTCCATTACGCGGCTTGGGTTCGATTCCTGGTCGAGCCAAGACTATTGTGTGCGTTTTCCGTGCAACGTCACAGTATATGCTGCTGTGTGACAATGAGAAAATACACTTTTGAGGTTGAGAAGACCGGAATACGGGGTGGGGATGTCTACGTGCTAACCACACGTACCCCCTTAACCCAGGGCCACGTCGCCGGCTGTCGCGCTAAGTACGTGCATACATTTTAATCCCTGATCGCTCAGTTTCCTATTTCATGTGTTTATATTTAACCACACATTGTAATTCTTTTAAATGTTTCATTGATTGATTTTTCCGGGCACGACAACTACTAAGGTCTTTAGTCCCGTTAGTGTTACGAATTCCGGGAGAGGGCGGTGTTCCTACTGGAATCTGTTGGAATCTGGCACAGACCTACACGTCACCTTGCAGGAGATTTCCCCCTCCAGGATCTCTCCCCAGCGACGTGCCGCCCCAGCCGCGATAACTTCCCAATTGATCACCTGGCTTCTGTGGTACATTACCGCCAGCCAATAAGCGACTCTGACAGTTCTCTCGCCACGTGCTGGTTGGTAACACTTTTGCAGGTTCATTTAGAATTATAATATTGTATCTTATTTACTATGTGATATTATTTTACTTTAATTAGCACTCGAATTTATTTTACTGAATCCAAAGAGGAGCTTGGCCGAATTTATGTTCGTGTTGTATTACAACTATAAAAGCGACTAAAAGCAAAATTTTAGAAAACAAAATTCTGAATCAAAGTTTATCCGAAAATGCCTCTTTACTATCCGAACATATTTTTTCTTAAATATGTGGAGAATCGTGAGGGTGGTTAATAAATATGTTTTTTTTATTTTTTAAATCCTTTAATTTTTTAATTTAAAAAATGTTATAAACATTTTAACATTAAAAATTTATTTAAAAAGGACAGACTATTTTTGGCCTATCCTCAAGATTCTTCACTTACATTTATAATACGAGGTCAAGATCGACATAACATCTTTCTTCTTTGTGAAAATGTTCAAATTCCATGAGTTTGAATTTCCAAGAGGAAACACTCCGTCTTAACGCAGTGTTTATTCACAAAAACGGATAACATTCCTATCCAATGAGAGAGGCGTGCCCCTGTTAGAATCGTGCCCCTGCAGTAATGATAATTACTTCTGCCTTTTTTGCTCATATTGATAGTACCCGTAGTGATAGATACTCGTTAAAAACAGCTCTCGTATTACATGATCGGAAGAATCGCAAGGAAACAAAACGAATTAAGAAAATTGGTTGTTAAGAATATATCTGAGGCTAAAAGCGAATCTACTTTTCAAATTTATCTGTACAGTCCTCAAATATTTATAAGGCGCATCTTAAAAAACTCAGACCTTTGGATACGAATATTTTACTAAAGTACTATATATATTCAAGATATGATAAACTCTCATTACTTAAGAGTATTTCGACCATTTCTGAATAAGATACGGTCTGGTTGCAAGGGAATGGAATTGCCTTATTGAGTGTTAAAATGTGATACAGCACATTATAGAAACAAAAACGTTTCAGATATACAGTGTCATTTTCTGAAAAGTGGGTCACTTACTAGCCGATATGCCATTATTATGTGTGATTTGTTAGCTAAAATTTTTTTTTCGTACGAATTATGATAATTTATTTAAATGCTCTTTTTCCATTCGATAGATGATGTAGGGGGGCAAACGACAGAATCATCGACTGGTTTCCAGAACTCTCGTTGGGGGCGTATTTTAGGGAATTTGATTTTGCAACTAGGGAAATAGATCCTTTTACTTAAAATCGTTTAAAAATTCTTGAGTTGAATACAATGGTGTATGTGTAACTTTTTTAACACGACAGGGGGACCGTGGCCTCTGATCATTTTCAAAGCTGTAGATGACAAATCATTTTATTTTTTTAGGTTCATATTTTCTATTCCTGTTTTCCCCGTTTTTTACCATGTTTTAACCTTTTAACGATTTTTTGAATTTTACATGAAGGCGACTTCATTCTCGGCCATTATTATTTTTGCATATGTAAGAACAATTTTAAAGTTGTAATAAACATGGACCAATTAATTACATTATATTTCGCAGTAAATTAATAAATTAATTAAATAAATTAATCAAACTCAGTAAATGAAGAAATTTCTTGTACATTTGGGAAAGTGGTACTCCAGGACTTGAACCTCACTAAACAGTTCAATATAAAACAATTTGTATTTGTTAGAAGTCATTATAAACTTATAATTTAATTCTCTTTGTAGTGTATTTTATTTATTTACAATAAAAATATGTCTTATGTAAATATAAAAATTTTGAATGGAAAAGGAGGTCCAGAAACCGCAACTAGATGGTGAAAGAGCAGACCTGAGGACCTGAGTTTCGCCTCGTAAAATAAGGCTTTTTGTCTTTCTTTATTTATTTCTTGTTCGGTCAGACGGTCTTTCAAGAGCTTCAGTACAATTTAATTAATAGTCACTATAGGTTTTGGCACCATCGCTAATTGTAAACACATTAAACCATCACTATTTTTGCTAGTTTAAAATAGTTGTTTAATTATACAGATTTTAATTTTAATTAAATTATTTTTCTGGTTATCAATATTAATAATAAAGTAAAATAAGGCTGAATTGAATCGAGTCGAGAAATACAGTTGCCCTTCTTGTAGCTCGCCCATAACACTTTCTCACTATCAAATTCACCATACTTTCACTCTAGAAGTCCCTGTCGCAACATTCCACATCCACGCGTATCGCATCACTGCCGTATCAGTATCACTTCCACGCGCGTGAATGCGCTTGCTTGCCTCTGTTCTTTCCCGGTGGCGGTGTCTTTCGCTTCGTCGCCGCAGAGAGGCCCTGCTTTATTAGAGCACTCGTGTTGTAATAATACTTGTTAACTGTCTTGTGAAGGTGGATTAATCTTACTCGAGATGCTTGTTAGCCGATTTCAAAATAATGATTGTTTTGTAATCCATAATTATGACATCATAAAAATTTACAGACCTTAAGAATTAACCCGGAGATGTACTTCTGTTGTAACCGAAGTCAGATATCTGTTACAGATCCTAAAAAATGCATGCACAGCGTTTTGCACTTTGTGTGACCTCGAGAGTCGCGTGCTGGCCACTTCATACGCGCGAGAAGATGCGAGAGCGCGCATTGTGCGTGAGAAATGTGAAGGGTGGGGATGAGGCAAATTCTAGGAGAGGGGACCGTCAATTAGAATGCGCAATTCGAACCACAGCGCGAAAATTGAAAGAGCAATCGACGAGAGTGACGGTCACATACAGTTCAAGTAACATTGCCTTTTGCATTATATTGGAAATGTTTGTTGTCGATATATCACAATGTGAAATATGAAACTACCACGAATTATACATATTTGATCTGGACAACAAATATTATAATTGCTATTAGGGCTGACGATGTATTTCGCTTTGTTACGATGCAACCGCAAATATAGTGATTTGCTAAATACAAAATTATGACACTGAATTGATATTGTTTAATAATGTGAGCGGAAACTATTTTTTTGTGTGTTGAATTTTTTTCATGTGTTCTATTTAAAAGTAATTTCATGTGCTGAAAATTTCCAAATGGTATGGGTACCTTTTTAAATAAGGTCTTACAGAATCTATCATTGGATGTATCAAATAATCATAGTGGCTGACGATGACATACTCTCGTTCTAAAATTCCCAACACCCAATGGCCTTGCATATTACCTCCAAACGGGATATGAACCGGTAAGTTTGCAATTTGAAAACTCGTAACCGCTGTTAAAAAATACTTGCAGGTGCGGATGATGCGAATAGTTAAAATATAGTCCAAGTACATTTTTACGCTTCTTTTTGATAATATGCACAAAAATGCACATCATATTTTTGTCCGTTAATTTTTGAAGAAATTAAAACTCTACAAACTCAATGTAATTTTTGTTCAGTTCTACTTCTTCTTTTGCTTTTTTGATCGTTTTGTAGGCGAATTTATATAAACAGCGACTGTTTTGTATGTATATGTGCATAAAGTGTTAAGTTTAATAAGAATAAGTTATTAGTGACAGTGACAGTGACATTCATTTGAAAAACAGGATTTGCCTCCGGGTACTGGGGTTTAATTAACATCTACCTACTAGATCTACCTATGTGTCATTGGTTTCATTCGCGGTCTACCCAGTAACGTAACAATAACAATAATAATAATAACAATAATAATAATAACAACAACAACAACAATAATAATAATAATAATAATAATAATAATAATAATAATAATAATAATAATAATATTTTTCTGGCGAGACTGAAGCCTTAAGACCTGTGTATTATCCCAGCGTTAGAACACGCAAAAATACATATTTGAAAAATTGTTGGAATCTTCTGGCCGAATCGAAAACAATTTATCGGTTCATCAGAGACCGAGACGCGTCAAATGAAATCTCGTATGTTTTGATTGGTGGAGGGGAAGTGATCTAATCGTGAGTGACGGACATACAGACGAACGGACGGTTGCAGGTACTCAAATAAAATATGGGGATAATGTTTGGAACAGGTTTTAATACATAGACATGTAATATTTTAATATTTAAACATTCATAATAGACGTCATTGATACTTCATTTTACGCCCGTTTGTTTTAGATAAGTTCAGAAAATATAGTGTATAATTTGTATTGTTCTACAATAGTAATTTATGATACAATTGCTAGAAGTGGCATATTATTTTGCAAGTAGGAATTCTACGAGCAACATAAAATCATTTTTACCACGTGTGTAATACACAATTTTTTTGACAACCCTTTTGACTTATATTCAAATCATCACGTGATACATGAAGGCCAGTAGTAGCTGAAGAGCCAGACGAAATTAGTTTGTTTTCTTTGTTGTTTTCACGGATTTATCTGAACACTTGATTATCGTTTCACTTTTAGCACTAGTACTAAAAATTGATCATTTAGTATGCTAAGCATACCCTAAAAAAAAAACAGGTTTTAGATAGCGGCTGTCTAAAAAGAATGTTTACTTACTCGAATGGAGACATCATGTGGTGGTGCTTCTCAGTAGTAAATATTCAATAGCACGCAGAAGGACGACGAGTTGTGTTTGACGGCCCATTTTACTGGTTTGCAACATCACAACAGCACTTACATCTCAGTATTGTCGTTTGGACACATTGACTCATCATCATCCTCCTATTTTAATATGGATAAGGAGAATAGTGAAAAAAACTAGTTAAACGTGTGTTGTCTGACTTCAATAACTGGCTCAAGATTATCTGTCAAGGACAGTTACTTTTTTATATGCCTCTGGAACTTCCGACACAATTTCTTAATTCGAAGATTACTTTCCTTCTCTCGAAGTTGAATATCCTCCTCCCCAGTCGCAAACTGTCACGAGGGTACGTAAGCCCCCTAGTTCAACCCGCTGATGACTAAAATTTCCAGGTTATTAAATGCATCTTGAGATTTTAATAGTAATTTCCGAAATAAGTATCATAAGACGTCTTATTACAAAACGAGAACGGTGAATGATCAAACAAACCGCTAGGTCAAGTTTTAAAAGAAAGTCGAGTATTGTAATAAAATGTTATGATACCAATATCATACGAAGTTTTAACATTTTAGCAAAGCTTGCAACGAACTTTCGTTTAACCCTGGATTACAACGATGCAGACGACGCAACCAGTGCCTTCCCTCACCCCTTCCCCTCACTCCCTGTTTCTGAAAGTCTAAGTTCCGTCATTGAGTGATTAGCCAATGAAATTAACGTAACCTTGTGAGCGAGCCTATTTCCAGTGTACGCCAACACGCGTCGTCCAGTAGACTACGGCTTTTGTAATTACGCCAGGTTTTTTTTGTGCTATATTTCCTAATATTGTGAATAATGAATATGATAATGAATAATGAATACTTTGTCTTGAAACAGTGAAGTTTTGTTTCGTTGTAAAAATGTATTTTTCTTTATTTTTACCTACAGTAGTCTCTCAGACTAAGTAAGCCTTTGTAATACCGCTTGATACAGGTCGCGTTTGTAATCGAGGGTTAAACTTGACCATTCATCAAGATAAAGTGGACTGCTGTTGATAGTAGTCAATAGGCGGACCTGGATTACCACTGGGACACTTGATTTTCTAATAACACATATTACAAAACTAATGTTAGTAGTTAGTAGAAGACCATGCATTATTAGAACACGTATCCAGTACTTATTACGAAACTACTCTTAATTTCGTGAACTGTCATCTTAGGTAACCAAAGTAGATAAATACAGTTAAACTACTGCCCAAGTAAATTATATCAATACATTTTTGTTCCAGGATATAACGTTTATCAAAAAATGGAAAATATTAAATTTTCTCGGGAGTCTTCACAAGTTCAGAGTCATTTTATGGTTTGTTAGTTATTTAGCGATCTACAGTTTAGCTAATAATAATGATGATAAACATTTTATTATAATAATCACATTTATTAATATCATTTATTGAAATAATAATTATAAATATTTTATCAATTTTTTATTTATTTTAAGCACATTGGCGTTTCAGTTTAGTTTCTCATAATATTATTCTTTCCCAAACGAATTGGGAATCAGATTATCTCTATAAGGCGGCGTTACATACATTCAACTTTCTCGAACATGGGAGTAACCTTAGGTCAGATCAACTCGGCCTCAGATATTTTTTAATGACGTTTTTGATTTCTTATACTTGTTTGTAAACTTTGCTAATCGTTCTTTCCAAATATGATAGTAGTAGACAAAATTTACAAAACAATTACAGTGCCATTAAAATTAGCAGACCTGAATTTGCTTAGCTATATTATTCGTTTCGTAACCTACTTCAAATATTTGTTACCGGCAGAGGTGGTTCACGGCACCTATTGATGTCACTGCAGTACCTTTGATCTGCAGGTCCTAGGGTTCGAGTCCCTGTCTCTGGTTCGAGTCTCATCTCCGACCTCTGTCTGATGATGAATCCTAGCGGCCGGCTGCTCTGATCGGTATTCTTCTGTGGTTTCTCCGATCGACATCTGGCGAATGCTGGAGCACTGCCCAAACAAACGGGCCACGGACCACGCGCGATCTTTCCTTCCTCTTCCTTGATCTATCCTTCCACCTTTACTTACACTTACACTCACATGCACTTCATTTCCACACATGCCGGGAAGACAGTCGGGAGACGGACAGTCTTGTCTCAGACGGCGCGGTTCTTTGCTAGAGGGAGATACCTGGTTGGGGAAAACACCGCAAACATACGTTGATGTCGGCGCCGGATCTCGCCATCCAGCGGGGAAGATCGCCGTTAACGCAAGTGTTAAAGTATATATTTTATTTACTGGACTAATTACCTTAGCAGTTGACACGCCCCGGATCACCAATGAATCAGTTCATAGGGTCTGTACTGAGCGTTCTGAGATTCCTTATCTTGAGTAAAATGTTAAAATAACTATCATAATAATAAAATATACTTGAAACATATTTATTTTGAATCAATAATTTAATTGTATTTAGATTTATTGAATTATGCTATTAGATTAATATACATTCTTTATTTTGGGCTATGCTGTTTTCTCTGTTGCTTTTCTGTGGGACGTAAACACTGAACTTTTAGATGAAAATGTTAGTGACAAGTTAAAATGACACCAGAGTTCTGACATTTAGCTCGAGGATACCTTTCACTCCTAAGAACTTTCATGTAATTATCATTTGCTTTCCTTGAAAATAAAAGTAATTGAAATCAAGAATACTTTATTGCAAAAAACTCACTTAAAAAGTTAAAAATACAGCTGTATTTGAACACGGACATTTTCATTACCAGCTCTGATCACACTTTTTATAATTTTTTTTTCAAGTTTGGACACGTCAAGGACTTACGAATCACTAGCGATAGACAATTCTCGGCCACAATAGATTTACGAGCCTCGCCGACCGGACGAAATGGAGGCTGCGGTGAAGGTATCTTACGGTGTAAAAGGGCAGTGAAGTTAACTGAGGCCAAGGGGCGTCAGTTCTGAGTCAACGAAGTTAAGTGACAGAAAGCCCAATAATGATGTTTCTCCTGTTTTCCGGTCTGAGGTTATTAGTCCCATAAGTGTAGTGAATGTTTTCATCACGGGACGTGACTGTGAGATGCCCGCTGGCATGCGAGATACGGCGCCGTCCTACGCCTCGGATTTTCAACAAGGATTTTCCCCAGCCAGGTTTCTCCCACCAGCGAGGCACGGTCTTATCCGGGATAAGCTGTAAGATCCCTTCTGATCACCTGGGGCATGTCAGTGTAAAAGTGTGTAAGTAAGGATGAGGGTAGAACAAGAAAGAGGAAGGAAGGATCCTGCGCGGTCAGTGGCCCGTTTGTACTGTTCCGACATTCACATGGTGTTGATAGGAGAAACAATAGAAAACTGTCGATTAGAGCAGCTGACCTCTAGAATTCTACTCCAGACCGCAACTAAATTCTACCTAGCTATGTTATATGCTTTTATTATTCTTAATATTACTATTACTTTTATTATTATTATTGTCATAATTATTATCGTCATGGCCCTTATACAGTGAAGTGATGTGAAGTGTAGTGTAGTGGGGGGGAAGGGAGTGAAGGGGAGTGCAGTGTAGTGTAGTGTAGTGTAGTGTAGTGAAGTGTTATGTAAACTAGAAGTGAATTTAGAGTTAGCTAGAAATAAATTGAAACTATTATATCGACCCCTAATTCTAATAGTAAACCCAATTGTAAATGTTGAAAATGTTTAGTAATTCTAATTTTAATTGTTATCATGTTTGCCACCGAGCATTAGCTCAAAGCGAACTTTAATAAATCTATCTATCTATGTGGCTAGTGTCGAAAATCCTGCCACCGTCGGTACTCGAACCTTAAGCCTCACGGTCAGAGGCACTGCAGTGCCATCAGTTGATGCCCTGAGTCACTTTTGCCGGTGATTCTCCTTGATAGGAACTTTCGCCAGGTGTCAACTGTATTGCGCGGGGTGGGGCGGTGGCAGGGGCGGGGGCGAGGAGGGCGCGGGAGGGTGCGGAATTCCCGCGCTGATTGCGGAAGTGCCTGGATTATTTCCGCTGTCGCTCGCGCCGCTCTCGCCGCTCGCGCCACTTGCATCCAGGCGAGTGCAATGAACGCGCTCAGAGAGGGTTGTACCGAGCTAGCCGCAAACCAATTTGTTTCTTGTAACGAAAGAACAAAGTTTGTTGAGTGTTCAAAACAAAAGCGCTTAAAAAATTAATAATAATCTGCAATTTATTATTTTTAAAAAATGTTACAGCTTTGTAACTATGTAGAACGTGTTGGATGTCTTTGCGTCAGTCCAGAAATATAAGATTTTTACCAATATTTGTTTTGTTAAGACTTAAAATTCAGTTACGTCGGCTGTGCCATTAATAACTCAGAAATTACATCTCGATTATTGCTAAAACTTCCTTATGCAACTTACTAAATAGAAAAAAATCACGATTTTGACCAGATAATTCATTTGTCGGTATAGAATCGAGATCTGAAAGAGAAACTTTTTGATTACTTCTCGAGGCAGACGATTCGTTTTAAGATCATAAAAAGGATCTTGCGAAATGTACTATCTTCGAGGTTCTGTCTAACTTCCTTTGGTTTCTTTTCTCTTATTTGCATGATCAATTAGCTGAGAAACTTCTGATTTCCTCTCATAGATATAGACATAGGATTGTTCTATCTAAAATATATTGTTTTAAACTTTATAAGGGGATCTTAAAAGGTTTTAATAAGCTGAATAATTTCTTAAATAAAGTTGACTTATTAAATCAAGATTTACACATTATAGGTTATATTTATTAACTGGAGCAACCAAACGTTGTTTGGAAATTCATCTATTAGATATAAAAAGAAATGCATTCTACAAATAGTGTAAAATGGAAGTCATTTTATACACATTCCCGCTGCACTCTACCAGACGTGATCCGCCCACTGCTCTCGACACGCCATCTCCTTAATTGGAAAAATTGCATCTTTCATAACTGAACAACTAAAAAAAACATTCTCTGGAGAAAGTTCTAGTTCCAAGCCGTGTGCGATGTCTGTCGACTTCTAGAGGGAATTTCATTGCCAGGCACATGGTAGGAGAGAGCTACCCAAGCGTTCTGAGTTCCCCGAAGCCTGATACATTTTCGATTCACAGAAAACTGACCTTTTGCTAATGGAGACGCATTCCAGCCAAAGCATTCTCAACACACATAATTAGCAATTTCCGTAACGTTTGCACATGCGTTGATCGAAAGAAATAGAAAATACTCATTGTAATACTTGCGAAGATTCAGAGGAACAATTCGCGAATTTTTGGATAATCTCTCTTCTGTAAAGAAGAAAGATTAGCATCGTTTGGAACAAAGCAAAAGAAATCAGGTTCCCCTTCCCAGAAGGATTTTCCTCAACCGTTCTAAGTAAAGTTAATCAGTCTCTTTCCTGAACTCCAACTGCTCTCATTTTTCAGATTGTAACATCCACTGTAGGCATCTTCGTTGGACAAACATTATTGAAGAGCAAAGAAAACAAGAAAATCTAGATACGACGAAAGTTTGTCATACGAGAATGAAGATAGAGAATTAATTTAGAAGCAACTTTTTTTGCTTGTAAACGAAGATAAAAACTACGTGATTGCCGCTAAAAGCTGTGCCCTTACCGTAATATACAAGTATTCCGATGAAAGAAATCGTTTTGTGATCTCAATACGATCACATCAAAAAGTAATTTCGGATTATGACACAGTAATTCTCACAAATTCTCGTCGATGACAGTACAACTACCAAATACTGAAAAACGAATCTGGCTATAAATTATTAATCTCATTAATTGGAAGCCTGTGCAGGTAGAGTACTAATCTTGATATTGCCAGTTTAACTATTCAAGCTATTTTTTGTTCAATGCAAGAAGCTAAAAAATATTGGGGAAATAATATTTTCTTCACAGACTCTGTAAAACGAAATTATTGAAGAAACTAGTGGTGATACAACAAAATATACTGTCTCGCATTACTTCGAAATTTGCGAGTTTGAGAGAAATGAGAACTCCGCCTTTTTTAATTTCCTTTACTCGATGCGAGGAAAACATTAAAGAACAAATTTAGAGCAATTTTTGAGAAAAAATATAATGTGCATTAACTTCAAGCAGAAATTATGCGCCAACTATTGGTTTTTTTAATAGTTCACGATCTTATTTAAACATTTTTTACAAGAGATTCCATTTAAGAAAACATTTTTATCATCAATACTGTACTTTTTGGAACAAATCATTTGATTCTCGTAAGCTACAAGTTCGTTCAGATTGATCGATTTGGGGAATATTTTGGAGAAAATAGTCTGAACGATTTAGATGCATTAACCACCTACGGACGTCCAGACAAACGGACTGACACATACGTTTTGCCATCAATTAATTCTTTAATGTCGGTACCAAAGACCCACTAAACATGATTTCTGACTACACAAAGTGTTAGGGGAAGTAATTTACTACATTTATAAGAACAAGATTTATCCACTATTTCGTTATCCGGCCCCAGAATACGAGATTTTCTGTCGAAAACTCGCAGCAGAATTGTGCAATACTGACTATGTTCGTAGTAAAGCAATAAAGTAGGCGTTATTTGATAATTGATTCAAAGTATAGGAAGATGCAAACATGAGTGTGATGACCAGAAAATCCTTGTACGGAAGTTATTAGTGCGGTCATCGGCCTTCGTTTGATAACTGCTTGAAAACAGCTGGGAATGAGTTAATGAACGACCAGCTCTTGAAGTCTGAATGTTATATAAACTGATTTACCAGCTCAGACAGCTGACTCTTGCCCCAAAAAAGTGATGGTGTAATCATCGACACTGGCGTTTGTGGAAATTCCAACGTTCAGAAGGAATGGTCGGAATCACTTAAAAGTCGGTGAATATCTCGGTGAACAGTGTATCTCTAAGAAGTTATTAAATTTGCATAGAGATGGCGTGTATTTTGTCCTTGCAGCGCCCTCCTTTGTGCGACAGGTCAAAAAATGCCCTCGTAGTTCAGTGGCCAAGTCGCTTGCCATTCATCACTGAGGTTCCGGGTTCGATCCTTGTAGAATCACCATAGAACCTCATGTGAAATTTGTTACGACAAAACGAGTTTGCATGCGTCACAGGGACTAGTCCAACCCCTGTGAAGCGTCCAAAACCCTACCCCTATCATTATTCCTTCCCTATTCTGGCCGCTAGGTAGTGACGCATGAGCGCGTAAGAGGCGCGTACGCGGAGATGCTATCTGGCGGTCCTCTTGTCATCTGACCGAGACGTGACGGACTATATTGATTAATGGACGATTACTCCCGCGTAATAATTAATGGAAGATTTCTCCAAAAGCGCGAAGCGCTCAACCCCCCCCCCCAAGGGGCTTGGAGACGCTTGGCGTCTAAGTGTACGCAACAAATTTAAAAACAACAAAAAAAACATTAACACAAAAAACAGTGTTACGCCCCCCTCAGTCGGTATAGAGCCGTTAAACGACGTGGAAACGTGCAAGCATGTCCCGTCGAAGCCAAAGGGCGCAATATCAGCATCTGAAGGAGTTCGAACGGGGCAAAATGATCGGTCTCTGGGAAGTGGGTTTGTCGTACATTGCAACTCGGAGAGCGTTGCTACGACAGTGGATAGAGGAGACTCGAACAAAGAGACGAGCAGGTACTGGACCACACTATGTGACCACAGCGTGAGATGACCAACATCTTGTCTGCATGGGCGTCACCGACAGAATGGCGTCGTCCACAGTGTTGCGACTCTGGAGCGCTGCAACGGGCGTGGTCATGTCTGCGTTGACGGCTCGACACCGTCTGCTGAAGTCTGGACTGGTGGCACGCATACCACTGCGTCGGATTCCGTTGACCAGAAACCACCAACGCCTCAGACAGCAATGAGCACGTGAACGTATTCACTGGTGTGCTGGGAGGCAAAATCTAGTGTTTTCAGACGTGCCACGCTTCAAGTTGTGGTACAGCAATGACCGCTTACGTGTTCGACGCTACCGTGGTGATCGCAATCAGCCAGCCTGCATTGTCCCGTGTCAAAGCGGACAGACGCAAAGTTTGAGTGGTTGGGGCGCCATTGGCTACAATGTATGATTTCGCCTCTTACGTATTGAGGGCAATCTAAACAGCAACCGGTACATTAGTGAGGTGTTGGAGCCCGAGGTACTGCCCCTCCTGTAAGCAGCTCCACATGCCATATTTCAGCAAGACATTGCTCAGCCGCGTGTAACGAGGAATGTGCAAGCTTCCTGCGAGGAACGGCGGGTACCACTGCTTACCTGGCCTGCATGTTCGCCTGTCATGTCGCCCTCGAACATGTTTGGGATAAGATCGATCGGAAACTTATTCGTTCTGGTCCTCTTGCAGCGACTGTTGATGCTTTGTGGTCACGTATACGAGAAACCGAGTGGCAGTGTGTTCCCCATTAGCATATCCAGGCTCTCTTTGAATCAACACCACGACTTCTAGAGAGTTTGATGGCAGCGAATGGCAGATTCACACTGTACTGAACACTCAGACTTAGGCTACAGCTTCTAAGATAGGGTTTAATGTGCCAACCATCTCGAGGGCATTGGAAAAACGCAGGAAGAAGAAGATAGAGTGAAAGCAAGAGGAAGGAGAAGCGATTAGGGGCGAAGCGGGCTTCTACTATAAAATATGCTAAGTTGCTACGCCTAAGCATTACAGAATTTTAAAGTGAAACTATCTTAACGATTGACGCCTCTCATCTGCTCATCTAAATCGAGAATGGGAAGAAATGTGTGATGTCTCAGTGACCAGTAGAACTGTTAAAAGTACAGTAACTCCTTGAAACCGGACCATCTACCCATCGCCCCAGAAAGAACCCTTTATTAACTGAAATAGACTTAAATGGAAAAAGAGCATGTGACATGTATAGGACATCGCCAAAGTAGTTTGTGCCATTGTGAACATTTTTATTTGCCGTTCTAATCGCTTGTATTTTGTTACATGGATTTCATGTAGTTTATATAGACAGACTTTTGACTGTGAAGTCGAGCGGCAACTTGATAGTTACCGCATGAGAAATAAAAGTAACCGATATTATATTTTCCAAAAGTGTATTACTTTCAATTAATTAATATATTTATTATTTCGGCCTACAATATAACACTAAAAGAGAGATTTATATTTGTGAATAATAGAGCGTTTTTTAAGTAAAAATGTAAAAATAATCTAGATATTTAAAAAACGTCTACCTTTTTAGTTGTGTAAAGCTAGTAGTCATGTCAGCACGCCGGAATGAATATTGTCAAATTATTTTTTTATTAATTTATTATTATTATTTGTTAATTAATTGCTACAACTTGGAATTAATTGTTACGTATTTTCGTGGCGAAAACGGGTGTGAGCCGCCTTGACACGTCAAGCCAGCACACACGCAAATTAAATTCGAGTCGCAAATAATGTAGAGTCAAGCCAGTTCACTACCGTTTTCCCCACGCGACAATTAATTTCAAGTTGTAGCAATTAATTAGCAATAAATAACTTGAGGGTCTCCGTCGGATTACGACCCGAATTTAGCTTATGTATATGCTGACACCCAGTTCACACCCGTTCTGGCCACAAAAATACGTGGTAATTAATTCCAAAATTGTGGCAATTAATTAACTATTAAATAGCAATACATCATTGGAGGGTTTCCGTCAGCCTACGACTCGAATTTAACTTATGTGTGTGTTGGCGTCGTGCAGGCGTCGCTCACACCTGTTATTGCCACGAAAATACGTGGCAATTAATTCCAAATTGTGGCAATTAATTAGCAAACAAATAACAATAAATAATTTGACATGTTTTGTTCCGGTGTGCTGACATGGATGTTCCAGCTTGACGCACCTTACATTTTTGCTTACACTTTCACAAACGCCGCCCTTGTGCGGTGCACCCACGGTTTAAGGAATGTTCCTTACACCGCGTGTGCACCAATTGCACTACGGTTTGCACGACCCCGCACATGGCCAGCACAGAAGTGGAGGGAAATCAGTCGATGTTTCCTGATGAGACTAAATTTAAGAGGCACATATTAATATGTTTTAAATGAAATCTTTCATGCAACAAAACAAGGAGTTGGACTGACATAGAAATAGTCCTTATCTCAATCCCGTTGGGAACTGTTGAAAGATTTTTGGGAGTGCTGTGGAAAATAAGAAAAAAAGTGAAACTGATGGACACTATTGTGTGTGTGTGTGTGTGTGTGTGTGGTTTTATAAATTATTAATTAATCAGTAGTTCAAAAATGTTTTAATAGCTCAATGCTTAAACCATGTCAAACAGCAATGAAAACCCTTGGTAGACCAACAAAATATCAATGCAAAATATTTAAGCCAATTGGATATTTGTAGAAACTCAAAACTGCAATAGAAACCTATATGTAATGTGTTATAGTACTCACATTCGTGACGTTCTAATAAACTCTATTGTATTTGTTTCAAAAAATGAATTTTAATAAAATATTATTTTCGAAAAAAATGTCATACTTCATCAAAGACGAAAAAAAAAACTGCAGGAAAACAAATTAATTTAACAAAATTGTTTCAAGATTTTGTCAAAACTGCTGGAGTGTGGAAGATAACGCATTATACTTTTTCCCTATTGTACCTTCGTTTTCGCGCCCCGATTAATCCAGCCCAGAGCACACGCGCCGCCGGAGATCCTTCCTACAGCGTTGGCGAGGGTTCGATGTGGGAGCTCTCTGGGGAATTCTGCGAGCTGTCAAATGTGTCTCGCTTCAGCGAACGTGCGGCGGAGAGGAGAGGAGAGGAGTGATGGTGGCGTGGCGGGGGAGGCGCAGGGGGGGGGGGGGGAGGGCGCTTCCAGCGAAGAGAGAGAGCGCATGCGTGCGGGCGCGTGGGCCGCGCGGCGCGATCGTGACCTCGCCGCCGACAGCGCGATGGCCCCGACCGCCGCGCCGCGCCGCGCAGCGCCGCACCGAGCGCTGGGCCGAAAACGGGCGAAGCTGCGCATCCCCACGGAAAGGCGGATTTGCGAACTGACAACTTGGCTAGCTGCTTAGGGCGAATTTGAATTTTTAGAATTAAATGAATATTTTGAAGGATTAAAATAATAACAACAATAATAACAATAATAACAATGATAACAATAATGACAATAATAACACTATTAACAATAACAATAATAACAATAACAAAAATATATCTTAAAAATATAGTAAACTGATATTTAATTTTGTTTTCATTATTATTAATAGGAGAAGTATTGATATTAAACTTATTAGCGTGCGATAAAATGAAAATGTAATTCAAAGTCACCTGTCGAAAACAATTAGTTTAGCTTAGATTCGACATTTCTGCAGATTCTGCAGTAACTCTAACTGGGAGGTCCTAGGGTTCGAGCCCTGAAGGTGGTGGAGCTCCGACACTAGCTACATACCTACAGCGAATTCTGCCGGCGTCTGGAGGAGAATTCTAACGGGTGGTCGGCTGATTTGATCTCTATTTTTCCGTTGTTTCTCCGATCAGTACAAGGCGAATGCCGGAGCAGTACCCTAAAATCGAGCCACGCGCGGCGAGTGATATTTCCTTCCTCTTCTTTGATATAACCCATCTCATACACCAACGACCGCTGCACGCAATCGTTGCGTTGACGCGCGATACGTAACGCGCGTCATAGAATAACATTTTACGCACAACGGCACACGAGCGCCTTGACCGTTCTTCATATGATAGTGTTAACCGTCACGCATTTCTTAACGTGCGTCAACCTAACGCTCGTGTGACTCAAGCCTTACATGCACTACACTCCCACGCGGGGGACCAACTGCTAGAGCGGTGCCTCGTCGGTAGAAGACACCTGGAGTAAATCTCCCGCAAGTCGAGTTACAGGTCGGCGTCGAATGTCACCCTCCAGTTAGGGAGGAACAGTGCTATCTCCTCGAATACTACAGTGACCAGTGACGACACTAAGAGGAGTAATGAGGATAGCAGTTGACATTTCCGGAAATAATCAATCGAAAGCACATTTCAAATTTGGGCACCAAATTGATACGATGTTGGATGTCAGTGAGCTGGACCTGTGCTGACAGACGAATGAAATTTTCGAATGCTCGATAATTAGCGATGTTATCCATCTTCACGTGTATTACTAACATAATAAATTATGCTGACGTGAACAATTTCGTGCTAAAGCAAGAAGAAAACTTTTGTAAGTTATTGAAGATAAGAGGGTTGTCAAATAATTTATAAATTCACTTCCATGAACGAATAGATTCACTTCCATAATTTACATATGAAAGTCTACTACTTCATATTTGAAATGCCCTTTAAATAAGACTATATGTTCCAGAGGTTCGTCAAATTCAAGTTAATGAAATATATTAAAGAAATTTTTTTTAAATTTATATTATGATATTATTTATTTTATTTTTGTTGAACATTAAGAATACTATTAACGAAAGATTTAATACACATCGAATGCAGCAGTCAGGCAAAATCCACCCGTGATCTACTTAAAATTGAATTTACAGACATTGATTTTTGAAAAACACGTATTTTAATTTCGTATATTTATTTTCACGAAATACAATTTTGCACAAATGAATTTATTTTTGCCTGTCCGGGATAATATCAGAAACCACCAAATCGATCTGTAAGGGTGTTTCGCTGAATAGTACACTTTTCCCAGGCATAATTTAGGTTAATAATAATAATAATAACAATAACAATAATAACAACAATAATAATAGTAATAAATAATAATAATAATAATAATAATAATAATAATAATAATAATAATAATAATAATAATAATAATAATAATAATAATAATAAAAATAATAATATCGATCGAAGTGGCTCAGGGCTTAGGGCACTGACTTCGCATTCGGGTGGCCTGGGATCAATCCACAAGACAGCCATCCTGACCGGGTTCCTTCGGTCATCCAGGAGAATGCTGGGATGGTTCTACTGAAAGGCCACGACCGCGAAACCGGCGTCGCTATCCGAATTCGTTAACTACGTGAAGTCACACGTTAATCGCATTCGAGGCATCGAGAGTTCCCGGTTGTGCGACCGACTACGAATTCCGGGATCTAACGGCGTCGAGATCAATTGCTCTTTTCGTGAGATATAATGGCAAAATACAAATACAAATTAATAATAAAAAACAATATTAAAGAAGTATGAGCTCTATTATTTTATATTTCTGGTTATGGAAATACTCCCTTAATTTGTATCAAAGACAGTATTCAAGACAAAGTATGTATCGACTTTGTAGAATCGTAATACATAAAAATCGAAGTTCTCGTATGTATGTAACGGAAACGTTTGAATCTCTGCAGTGGGTGCTTCCAAGTTCTGCATACGCACTTGTGAGCAGCGGAGAAAAATATAGGGCTCGTGACCCTACCCTACAATGTTACTCAAATTTTGTTATACGGAAATGTGTGTTATTGGAAACCCGCAATTCGGGACATTGCTGCCGGCCTGAGGCCAAGAGCGCTATAAGCCATTTAGTCCTCTTGACAGCGGCAAGTCCCTCTGCACCGAGCCCAAACAGGGGCCCCTATTTAAAATTGCAGTTATGTTCATGGGAACAAGATCACTAAGAAACAAGTAAAGGGGACAACACTTCCAGCATATTCTGATTGTGGTCAGAACGCAATATACATTTTCATTTGGTACAAGCTGCGGCCTGCAACTCATGCTACCAACAATTTTTGTTGCTGCCACCTGCCACTAGTGCCACTGCGGAGAGACTTGACTGGCGCACGATAGTTGGGTGTTGCCCAGCGAAGCGGTGTGAGGGCGATCAAGGCCGGGCGGGGGGCGGGGGGCGGGGGGCGGGGGGCGGGGGGGAGGGACGGGCAGACCGAGCGAAGCACTAATGAAAACAATACCGCGTCGCTGCTCCGTCGGCAACACCGGTAACTTTAGCTACATTTCTTTCTAAATTGCGCTGTTTAGTTATTTCTAAAAAAAAAGTTGATGTTGCAACCGGTAACATACGTTCCTGACACATCGATTTGTGCATTACTGCGAAAAGGGACGTCTTATGGCTTTAGAACGATTTTAGACTCCAATGTTGCCTCTTAAGCCGTAAGACAATAAATGAGCATATTTCGGACCTTCTATTACTATTACGTTTTAGCACGGATAGAGAAATGAGTAGAAACTCAAGATCTATACAAAATTAAGTCGACTATTGATATTCTCCAGACTTTAAGTGATTGTGTTGGTTAATAACTGCTTAGTAAAATATTAGATTTTTTCGCTCAAGGGAGCAGGTCTATGTTTATTCCTCTAGGTTTAGGTCTATGTGTATATGACTTCTATCACTCTTATCCTTGACAATAAACAGTGACAAAGTTATTGTGAAACAGAAGGGATTCAATTTATATTATGCTTTTTACTTTTTTTTTATATTATGCTATCGTACTTTGTAAGTACGAAATTCTTTTGTTTTCTTCAACAGAAATGCTTGCCTGAATATCATTTTGATAATCTTCATTATAAAATAATGTTAGCAAATAAAAGAAAATGAAGTAAAGTAGTGTAATAAAAAGGGAAATAAAATATGATTTAGTTATAATATATATCTATAATATAGTTATTATTAATATGATTTTAATTATATTTAATAAATATAATATAAAGAATCAAATAATATATAAGAAAAGTGAAATAAAATGTAATAAAATATTGTTATTAAATTCAAAAAAAATAATGTAATAGTGCGCAAAGCAACAATGCAGAGTGCGGGCGCACCGTGCAGTGCACCATGTGCTGCGCCGCGGCGCTCGCTGCCTCCGTAGCTTCCTGCGGAAGCGGCGTTTCGCCGCCGCTCGAGCGCGCCCGGGAAAACCCGCGGAGACGCGCGCCCGCGGCCATCACCAGGGCGAGAGGCACACTTGCAAAGCAACCGCTGGGAAGGGAAAATGACAGTGGTAGAGATGACTATTTGTTTGTAGCGGCAAGATTTTTGAAGTGCGGTAGGATCTCCATATAGCGAATCTGACTGGTCCTTCAATAATATTCGATATACTACAACTTCGATAAAAATTAATTATAAAATGTTAAAATAATTATAAAATGTTTGCAAGAGCTTTTAAACATTTTTTAAAAAAATAGGTAAAATGGAAAATTCAACAATAAATAGCCAACAAATGTTTTAATCATTTGTTCCACATATTTACAAAAAGTAACATGTAATCAGTATTGTATATGAACTTGAGCACATTGAATTGAAATTTAAAAAAAAAGAAAGTTTCTAACTTTTGTTGCACATGTAATGCACGCCGTTCAAAATAATCACTATGCACACTTGTTATCACACTGAAACTCTTCATCTAGAACATTTTCTCTCAACTGACACTCCTCTGAACTGTCGGACTAACATCGGAGGGAAGAGGGGAGGGCTGTTAGACGAAGGGAGACGCAATTAACCTTCAGATCACGTTGGCGTAGGCATTCACAAGATTTACAAGGTCCTGCGGAGAGGGAAAACAAGGGTGAGTTACGTTCATGAGAAAACTGACAACAGGATGTAGAAAACGCATTAGTATTTTATAAACATTTCCTTTCATAAAAATAAAAAGTAGTAAAGTCATAAAATGACTTCCAGATACAAGGGAGTCGAAACTTCGCAAATAATCTCTTATGACAACTTTAAGCATGTTTTGTATAATAAACTACTGGGATATTGCGAATAGTTGAGCCGCCATAAGCACTCAAAAGTTGGTTTGAAAAAATGCTTTCTAGGCAAAAAGTTTCATTACAGAAGCATAGACACACTCCTGAAAGAAGTAAATTGTTTATTATTTAAAAAAGAAATTAATATATTTGTTCAGAAAGAAAATTAACACCGAAATAAAAAGCCCCCAATTTACAATTTCGTTTGTTTTTTTATTTCTCGATTAATTTTTCCTAAACAAAGCATTACTATATTGACATAAATAAAGAAATTTCTCAAAATTTTTAATAAAAAAACTCACTTATAGTGTTACTTGTCACTTATAGTGTTCTGATTTTCATCCATTCATATAGAAATAATTTACGATACATAAAAACGTTTTTAAACAGAGTTTTAAAGGGACAGAAAAAATAGATGTATTAATAATTGCGGTATATTTAGAGGTTCGATATAACGGGCTCCGAATGTATTATGTAATTAATCGCGACCTGGAAAAACATACTATGAACGATATCAAAATTTGGATTGTAAGTAACCAAAAATTCATGAAATCACTAAAAAACCTGGTTACAAATTCTTATGAGCAAACAGAAGGAATTGTGTGTCATGAAGCTGGCCTCGGTAATATTGAGGCAACTGACTAAAGCTTCATCGGGTTAATGCCTGAAGTACCTTCTAAAGGTTTTTCTACTTCGGACTTTGTTCACTTTGGATTTCCTGAACTCTACCCGAATAAGTCACAACATAGCTTACTGGGAGAGGTGACTCAGTGCATCTACTTGTCACTGCAGTGCCTGTGACCGGGAGGTCCTAGGTTCGAGTCCCGACAGTGACAGGATTTTCGACTCTTGCTAGATAGCTATGTCGAATTCAGTCGCTGTCTGGAGGAGAATTCTAGCGGCCGGCTGCTGTGATCGGTAGTTTTCCGTCGTTTTTACGATAATCCTAGGCGATGGCCGAAGCTGTACCCTAACAAACCGGCCACGGACTGCGCAATCTTTCCTTCCCCTTCCTTGCCCTAATCTTCATCACACACGCACCTACATGCACTTCACTACCACACATGCCGGGAGACCGGTCGGGTGATTGGAGCTTGTCCCGACTGGGTCGATGCCCCGCTGGTGGGAGATACCTCGCCATCCAGTGGAGGAAGATCACCGCCAACTCCAGAGGAAAAAAACATGCACTACACTTAAGGAATCATTAACAAACAAACAACCAACAATATAGCTACCTCGGACATAAATATTGCGAAAAGGTCATGAAAACAATGCACTTTTTGCTAAGTAAGATAAGTTACTTCGAACATCAGTGTTTTCCTCGAAGAAAATATCGAATAAAAATGAGTAAAAGTAATGTTCCTTGTCTCATTTATATGCTTATTTCCTTGTTTTCTATCTCCTTTTAAATTGTGCCCAGTATGGTATTTGCCCCTTTCAATTAAATTCAATTAAATAAAATAATTCGATTGCACTGATTGATCTTACAGGTAAGAAAAGCAGTAAGGCCACAAGAGCTGGAGACTTTCATGTGCCCGTGCCCGTGACCGTTTAAACGATGCTCACATAATGACCTACATTCTGTGAAATGAGGTAGGTCGAACAAGCTGGTAGTCCCTCCTACGGACCCCTTCTCGTACGTTTAACGGATGTCGTCAATCTGGCTAACAACATGCGCGATAAGTAAACACATCCGGAGTCGATGGTAATCCATACAGAAATGTCATTGCGCAGACGTGTATTCAAAGGGTTCGTTTTCAGTGCGTGTTGAACTTTAGATATCGGGTCCATTTTCGCAACCTCTGTAGATAACACAACCATCTTCACCTTTCTGACCCGATCCAACGCAGGCTCATTAATGCACTTGCGTAGATAAGTTATCATGAAGTTCAAGTTCTTGGTTATGTGTGCAGTTATTAAATTGGTAATGAAACGTATTGTTCTCCAGTGCCCAAAATATATGCAAGGTATATTGTTGGTAAATATGTCGTATGAAATAATAATTATTGAGATACCACTTTTCGTCTCTTGTTCTTCATACAAAAGGGTTACATTGCTCCATCCGTGTAATCGAGATTTTTCCATGTAATGTAAACCACGATTATACTTCATTCCATTAAATACATGAATTTAAATCAGAGTTCTCCTCTTTTGACACCAAATCTCAAGAACTTCGTTACAATGTTAAAATGTCGTTTATTCTTTTTGAAAACGTACACGCGGTATTTAGAAAGGGAGGAAATGAAATGTTTATAACTCACGACATGTGTATTTAATTTATTATTATATAATGATCATATTCATACACACACACATATATATATATATATATATATATATATATATATATATATAAAGTACGCGATTAAATGAAATATTTGTAACTTAAAATATCTTCCAGAACATGTGCATTTATGTATGACCAATTAATTAATAAATCCTCAGAAGCCGGTGTTTTTCTTCCGCTATGATGTAAAATGAAGCGGCGAATTAAATGTCAGCTTCAGAAACATTCCCTCCCTCCAAATATACCCCGATCAGTCGGGAACAAAATCTAGGTTCCCGAGATGTCAGGTAGTTTAGTGCGCGAAAGAGTTGTGTACTTAAGGCGAAAGCGTGGGTGTGGCCCGTTTGTTAAAGTACTTCTCCGGCATTCGCCTGGTTTTGTTTGGAGAAACCATATAAACCTACCGTTCAGACAACGCGACTACTAGAATTCATTTTCAGCCAACTTCAGAATTCGACCTCGCTAGTAAAATAAAATGGCTAGAGTCAAACATTCACCATCGCCCAGACTAGAAACGTAGGACCTCTCACTCCGAAATTATGCAGTGTCAATAGTTCTTTTTCTGAGCCGTCTCACTGGTAAATCACAATGATTTTATAATAAAATATTGGTATGATTCTACTAAAATACCCGTATTTTCTCATAAAAAGAGGTATTTTACATATATACACGTCGGATAATAGTAAAATACCTCGAAAATACCGGTTTTTCGTCGAATGCCGGTATTTTTAAACGTACGGAAATATCTCTACCTCTATTATACCTTTAAAAATACCGGGAGAGAGACACAGAGAGACACAGAGAGAGACAGAGAGAGAGAGACAGAGAGAGACAGAGAGAGACAGAGAAAGACAGAGAAAGACAGAGAGAAACGGTCAGAGACATAGAGAGAGGGTGTGTCACACACACACACACACACACACACACGAGCGAGCGCGCGCCTGAGTAGGCGCATGTGCCTTGTGCGTGCGTGAACGCACAGCATGCGTGCGTGCTTGATCTTTTATCGTATTAATGGTAAGCATTTCACAAAACGATTAACGAAAGGACGTTATTTTCTCTGTGAAGGTGGCGTGAGTGACATTATATTCCATTGAAAATACTGGTGCACGAGTAATATTGGTATGACTTTTATGGACACCTACATCGGTATATACGTCCTATAAAGGTATTTTACCGGTATAGAAGAATAAAGGTATTTGCTAGAGGTAAGGAAAAGTACCGATACTTTGTCGGTATTTTTAGCGGTATATAATACATTTTCTGTCCCTGCTTAATGCCATGACTTTATTGACAAAAAAAAGGGTTTGAGTGTATCAGTACACATAACACCTTTCATCACTGAAACTAGTGCTGCTGAAATGACACAGACTTTCTCACAGTAGATAGTTATTACTCTTTTAAATCGGGCCTGCCATTTCGGTTTTACCAGACCCTCTTCCAACCTTCCGTAATATCGGCGCATAATGGTCGTACCAGAGCCTCCCGTCGTTACTACTGCTTTCTTAAGGGTTTCCCGAACTCGACCCCCTAGGGGCCGCTGAAATTGTGAAGGGGCTCAATAATGATTAAGAGGTCGAGTAGGGGTCAATAGCCAAATGTTAATCGATACAGTTGAACCGTCTATTGATTGATGTATTAAAAAACAAGATCCAATTGTTTAAAACAATTTGGAGTAATGAACGTGATATTGTTTTCTAATATAAACCAACGATATATTATCATAAACTTAAAAACACTGCTCGTGTTTTTTTGTATCTATTATTGAGACTTCCGTAGGATATTTAGAAAACTCTAGTTATGGCCAGTTTCTTCAAAAAAAAAGAAAAAAAAGCTTGATATTTTGTAACAATTACACAACTATCAAGATTAGAATCTCAGCTTCTCAGACGGAGAATCATAATCGATTATTGAAAATTGAGTCATTTACGAAAATAGTGGCGTACAAAAAGATATTTTAATGACTTATGAGCAATTTCTTGTTATCATTATGGCAATGAATTTTGCTGTATCTCTAAGTTAATAAACTCAATCACTGCGGAGAAATTCTATTTAATTTTGACATCGGATATAGTGAACCTCTGATGTAGTGAACGAAACATGTTAGTCCCCAGAAGTTCACTATAAACGGAGTCGGCTGGTCGGAAACTAAAAATATTTCAAACAATATCTCTACACCATATCACATGTCCCATTATTCCGCATTGTTGAGTTAAAACTAAATATCGATGTCGGGAACCATTTAGAAGTTATGGGGTTGCCCATAATTAGTGGGACTCTCTGTATGCTCGTGGTAGCCATCTGGGTGTTTGAACCTTTGTTCTGGGTGTAGGAATTCACTTCCTCTATAACACACACACATTTACCGGCCAGGGGTACGGATAATAGTAGAATTAGAATTGAGGTGATTTCTGAGAGACTGGGACAGTCTTAGGGCCACAAAGACATCTCAAAGTATCCTTGGATAAACGCAGAATTTGAAAATACTGCCTCACCGTGCGCGTTCTTGGTTTTTTCAGACAAGGCTCTGGGTCGCGTGGCCAGTTCACGAATTTTGTTACTGTTACTCTATTTGTTACGGTTGTGTAAAAAAATGTAACAAATAATTTAGTAAAATAGTCATATTTATGTGTAAAATTGACCTTTTGATGATCTCAATGACTTCAATCCCATATTTGTCATAGCATCATTAACATCAGGATTATATAGTTGTAAAAAAACACGTTCAACCTTTCATTCATTAATAAACAATTTTCTCACCATTAAATAAATTTATAGAAAATATTATATAATACAATATTAGCATATTCCCTTAACTGCCACAATGGCTTTTTTATTGTAATATTTATACTCTGGATATTGTGTTTTGAAAAAAAGCACGTTCACTTTTACAATTTGTTCTCAATTTGTCGAACCTTTAATAGTATAATTGAAGTAAGACTTTCAGGATATCATGGAAGAGTAAAGTTTCTTTATAAGGAAATGTTCGGGTAAAATATTGGATTTAATTTAATTTTAAAAACTTTTGTGAAAATGCGTCACCCATCCAGGTAACCGTGGTGTCTCGAGTTTCTCAATTTCCGTAACTTCACGGAGCATATAGTAGATAAGAAATTCGGCTAACGACGCCGGCGAATTCAGAGATGTTAACAGGACCTGCACCATTTTTACGAGCGTACTACTTTGCTCAATATAGCTAAAATATTACAGAAAAAGTTATTTTTGAGCAATTTTTGTGAAAATTTTAAAAATCCGTTGGAGTGTTGTATATTTCCAAAATTAAAAGATTAATTTCGAATTTTCAGGGCTTTGTCTAACTATATCAATTGGAGAATATTATTATTGGAGAAAATCCTGTTTTAGATGATAGATTGTGTTGTACGTATACCAACGGAAAGACATATAGAAGTTTTGAAAAACAAAACATGTTTTCGGCATATGAGCTCACCAAATCGTGCATTGAAATTAAATTCTCAACATCGATTATTTGCAGATTTGTCTTAATATCTCTATACTTCATATACATCCACACAAGCTACGGATACGTGAAATGAAATGCTGTTTGATAATTACGTGAAATTGATACACAAATAAACTATTAATTAATATTTTCTTATAACTCTTGCATGCGATGAAAAAAATGTTTATGTACATGTTTATTTTGTTGTTGGTTTAAAACAAATAATGAACTTTTTTTTGAGGTCACGTTTTGTTGTAAAATTCAATTTTACTTGGCTTTTTATGAACTTTTAACATAAGTTTATTTCTGAGTTTAATTTCTCCCCTCCCTTCGTGCCCATTATTCTACGTGGTGAAACTACGTGGTAGAAAAACCCTCTGACACCTCTCCGTCGCCGTCATTCTCCCCTGTTGCAATTCCCACCAATAACTTGGCGCAGGGCACTTGGCGCATTTAGAAGAACGCTGCGAAAATATGTCTGCCGTCCTCAACAAAATATGTCATGAATTGGCGGTGAATTGAAAGTTCCACGCTTCAACCATCCTTCTTGGTCAAGAAGGCGAAGATACGAAGTTCCCATGTTTCATTGTGAGTGTAACAGCCGTGATAAGACTCAACAATCGATCAGAAAAGAATGGCCGAAAGGACTAAATGTTGATTCAGGCACTAAGAATGCGATTCGCAACAGCGTAACTGATCCAAGAAAGGTGTTGTTACCCTCTGATTATAAAATTAGGTATATTGAAGCAGTTTGTCAAGACTATTCCAAAAGATGGCGATTGTTTGACATTCCTGGGGCAAAAATGTTCCAGGTTTATTAGAAGCCAAGTTGAGAGAGTAAATATTTGATGGTCCAGATATCTGCTAGCTTATGAAGGATAAAGATTTTGAAACTAGCATGATAACAAAGGAAAATAAGAGAGAAGAAAGAAGCTTGAGTTGCCTTCAAAGATGTCGTCAGTAACTTTCAGGGTAATTGCGCTATAGTAAAATATATAAAGCAATTGTTATGAAGATGCTGGGCAAATTTCAATCGTTGGGTTGGTCAATGAGTCTCAAATATATTTCCTTCACTCACACGCGTACTTTTCCCTCGAAAACTTAGGATCAGTCAGCAAAGAGCCGGGTGAAAGGTTTTGCCAAGACTCGAAAGATAGGGAGCGCAAATATCAATTAAAATGAAACAAGAGCAGGCTCGTCCATCACAGTTGGATGTTAATTAACACGAGATAGGCCTAAGATTGAACATACGAAGGTCATACCAAAAGTAATCCCTCCCATTTTTTTATGTTGGCTTATGACCTGTAAAACAAATGTGCGTGGTGTCATAGTGGAATTTGATCCTTTCCGTTCATGTTCGTTTAATTCGTTGCTATTGGTTCGAAAGAAGTACAATGAGTGTATTCTAAAATGACGTCTAGCTGGAACGCGCGTCAGAAGCAGAGATGTGTGACTGAATTTCTCACTTCGGGAATGAAATTGCTCGTATTGACATTTACAGACACTTGCTACGGAGAACATACAGTGGATGCTAGCACAGTGTGACGATGGGGACTGCGATTCCGCGGTGGTGACAGCGATGTCACCAGCGACAGCGACGTGAACGACAAACCACGTTACGGTTAACCATGCACAGGCTGCCACCCCTCGCAATGAGCGCGCCTCGATCCAAGCGAATAGGCGCATCACGACCAGGGAACGATGTACGGTGCTGAATACTGGCCGCGATGCATTAGGGCGTGTTGGGTAAAATGAGTCACCAGGAATTGTTAGGGCCACAAAGACATGAGACATGAAGGTGAGCCTTACACAGGAACACAGCACCAATTGGAAGTTTGTGAGGAACGTATGTCCCAATAATGATGGTGTAGGTGGCGGTTTTATGAATCGAATAATCGCAGGTTACGAGGCACGGTGTCAGCATTAAGATCCTGACACAAAACGACAATCCATGCACTGGCGCCATAAGAACTCCCTAATCGGGTCACCTCGGCTGGTACAGATTTTTGTGAGCGTGGCATGTAGGCTCTTGTTTGATCTGAGAAGAGTGTGTTTCGTCCATTTAAACATATAACAAATACAATTTCTGAAAATCAATTTCCCGCAGCGAGAATCGATTATATTTTTCATATATTTACATGGAGAAAAATCACTGTCGCAAGATATTACACGCACAATTGTTCGAGAGAATTCCCTTTCAAATAGGATTTTAGTAAATATGTCGATATCGATTTTACAAAAATATTGACGTGATGGGGATAAATGGAGGTCATTTTCGACATCGGCACGCGAAATAACATAAAAGTTGTACTTTTGAAAAACTTCAATTTCGCACCCCTATGTAATTAATAATTAATTTGTCCCTTTCGGCGAAGGACGCGTTGATGTCACTAATGATAGCAACACAATGATAGAAACGCTGCACCAAGAGTGTGTGAAATGGACTGCGCTCTTTGTAAACAGACAGATATGTTGCACGTAGCACTATACATACCAAAAAATTATATTTTCATATTTGTTAAATGTGGCGTCGCTGTCGGTGTTAACTGTTTTGTTAACAAATCTTCAAGCTCGAACAACCAGCCAAATTATTCGATTACTTCAATTACCTCCCTTACAACACAACTTTATTTTTCATATCTTGATTCATGGATCAACCAATTAACATCACATATAAATTCTATTCAATAACATATTTCAAGAAACTAAATTCTAATTTTCAACTTAAATCTCTAAATTACTGTACGGTTCAAGAAATCTTGGGGGGCATGCCCCCCAACAAATCTTCAATCTCGAACAACCAGCCAAATTATTCGATCACTTCAATTACCTCTCTTACAACACAATCGTCGCTGTCGGTGTTAACCAAATATATTTACAAATCATGCCACTTTTCATAAGTAGAAAATTTTTTCATACCTCATTTCTTTTATACCTATCTTTGTTCAAATATGTTCTTACAGTATCTGACACTGGACTTACCAATAAAGCGAAGTAGCTGTTAATGATATACTTCCTTCAGAAATTCCCAACACATAATGGCCTTGTTACCTTCTTTCGGGATATGAAGTGGTAATTTTGTAAATTCAAAATTATAATCTCCAAACAAAATACTTGCAGGTATGGATTGTAGAAGTAGACAGAATTTAGTACATCTACGTTTTTTACTCTTCTTTGCTAATATGCACAAAAATTCGCATAAAAGATCACTTGTAAACTTTTCTTCTGGTTATTCTTGAAACCTAATAAGATCATTCTCAATTAGTTCCAAAATTGCAGTCGCAATATCTTTTACAATCACATTTGGTTCTTTCCCGCAAATGCTGAACACTTCCATATTTTTGTTCTTAATTTTTGAAGAAATTAAAACTCCATAAACGCTGTCTAATTTGTGTTTATTTCTACTTCTGCAATTGCCCTATTAATCGTTATGTAGGCGCATCTTTATAAAAATTAAAAGGTGACTATTTTCTATGTTTATTTGAATTTAGTTAAGTTTCATAAGAATAAGTTGTGCATCACATTCATTTGAAAATCGATATTTGTACACTTAGGAACGTAAAGTGAGAAGTCGACCATAAGAACGTTAATTCACACTCTAGCATTACTTACAGTTTTGTTTTCCCCGTATTCACTTGATGTTCACGTGATTCACGGATGAAAGAGAAATGTAATCTGCCGCGCGATTCACGTGGTAGTTCACTTGTTCACTTAAAGATAGTAGCAATGATCTGCGTTTCCATCCTAGTGAAAGAAAATTATGGCGTCGTAAAGCGACTATGCCTCAGGGTTCTCGGGTTTAATCAATACGTAGATCTATTGAGGTGGCGTTGGTTTAATTCCCAGCACACTCACCAAGATCACAACGCCAAAACACGTTTTTGTAAATTTCTTCGAATCTTCTGACTGGATCTGAAAACAAATTATCAGTTCCCCGCCAGGATACTGACATCTCATTTATCTCAATTGGTGTACGAGAAGTGGTTTAACCAACATTTAGGACAACGCATTGGACCAACATTTAATGTGGTACACGGCCACACAAAATAGGAGTTAGTTTGGCGTGTGGCCGCCATAGTGGGGAACACAGATGACCAGAATGGAGATGGAGAAGCCTCAAAGGATAGTGCATCCCACGCAGCCTGCAGCTGAGCAAGCGGTTATTGCTGATTGGTCGGGAGGGATGAAGTTCTCATCTCGCGGTCATTAGTCCCCAAACAATCTCGATTGGGGAGATGCATGGTGATGCGGCTGATCAAGCAACGCCCCCAAAGTGTGCGGCGGACAACAAAAAAGAAATCGTTGGCTAAGCTACTGGTGTCCATCATACCCGCCGAGTTTGCAATGTGTCGGTCGCGTCCTTTGTGCTGTTTTTTTGGCGATGACTTCTTAGAAAGTTTGAACTGCGTAATTGCGTGCGCGTGTTTAAAGATATGGAGTGCGTATCAATGACCTTGTGTGATAGCGTAGCATCTTAGCATTTGTGATTTAAATATCATGTAACGCAGAGCCGCGTGATCGGGGTGGAGAGCCTATATAAAGACGAAATCCGGGTGATGTAAGAGGTTGAAAAAAAGCTGCTGAAATGCGTAACGAATAATGTTTAGTTACAGAAAAAATAAAAATTTATCAAATATACTTTTTTCTCAGAATTTTTTTTTCTCGAGGATTAATATTTTGCACTCGGCTCCAAGAAACGAAACAGAAAAAACAAACTTTAGTAGATAAACTACTGCTGACTGATAAATCTTTTTTTGTTTCAACACACTTGACGGCCTGTCGTTTATAGGCTGTTAAGATGCGTGACGAATAATGTCTAGTTATAAGCATAAATAAAAAATAATCAGATATACTTGTTATGTAATAGCTCCTTCAATAGAAATGGCTCAAATTTAATGATATTGGACACAGTTAATGGTAATAAGTCTCTTACTCATGTAATATGAAATTTCTTCTTTCGTTCTGCTTGTATTATGGACCCAGAACCTGGGATTTCTTCGACTTCTTGGCTCATTTTGTTCTTCCTCTATTAAAAGTGAACACAAAGCCATTACTTCTGTACTTAAGATTATGAAGCGTTCGCCCCAGCTTAGGTGACTCAGTGGATGATTGATGTCCCTGCAGAACCTCTTACAGGGAGATCCTAGGTTCGAGTCCCGACGGTGACAGGATATTTAACACTAGCTTGTCAGGTAGGTCAAATTCGGTCGCTGTCTGGAAGATGATTCTAGCGGCCGGCAGCTCTGAGCGGTAGTTTTCCATGTTTTCTCCGATCATCACCAGGTCGGAGCAGTATCCTAACAAACGGGCCACGGATATCGCGCGATGCTTCCTACCACTTCCTTGTCTTATCTTTAACCCTTTACTTACACACACGTACATGTTCTACACGACCACGCATGTCGGGAGAAATGTTGGGAGCTTAGAGCTGATTCCGATTGGGGCGGTATCCCGTTGGTAGGAGATACCTGGTTGAAGAACATCCGGCAAACCGACGTTACGGGTAGGTTGGCGCTGGATTTCGGCGGATCCAGCGGGGGAAGATCATCTCTACTTCTCGCGATAAGATCATGCACTATAATGCCGAGATTAATGAACTTGTGGATTTACACGTCCGAAATCACTAATCAATCAATCAATCATTGAAGCCGTACCGCACAATTTTAGGCTCGAAGCTAGTCAAAACACGAACCATAGCCCTTATCAAAAGTCCCAAGTGTGTTTCGTCCGGCCAGGTATAGTGCGCACGACCCACACAAAAACTGCTGTCCGTTCCGTTCTTTCCATCGGTCCCGTGTGTCCGCTTAGCTTTAAAATGAAGTTATCAAAATGCATTTTTTTATTACAGTTTGAAAACTTTTTCAAATTAGTTTTAGAATAAACAGAATTAGCAAAAATGTCGAAAAATCAATTTCAAATCCAGAATTATTTACTCCCCAAATATGCATTTGGTAATGGGATAGTGTTTTTTTAAAATATTTTTTAAAAACTCATTACTTCTAGTAGCCGTCTTCCTTCGTTAGTTATTTCGCCTACTTTTTATTGAAGAAAAGAGCTGGTAGTGACTCGACTAATGTACGTATGTACTTGGCACGACAGCCCGCGAACGGGCTCGGGCCTACCGGCGACGTCCCTGCCTCGCGGCCATGGGTTAAGGGGGTACGTGTGGTTAGCACGTAGACATCCCCACGCCGTATTCTGGTCTTCTCAACCTCAGAGGTGTATTTTCTCATCGTCACACAGCAACATATACTGAGACATGGAAAACGCACACTGTAGTCTTGTCTCGACCGAAAATCGAACCCGGGGACGCTATGTGGACTCGACTAAAAATTCACCGATAATCTTCTTGCTACTCCGCTGTGTGGATGTTTCGCCTCGCGAGCAGCTGGGCAACGAGTATGCGCCGCCGCTGGTAGCAGAGAGGGTGGGTGGGTGAGTTCCATTGCCGGGTCAGTCACGACGGCTGGCGGTCACGAGCTGGCTGTGTCACGTCTCTGAAGCTGCCGGTGAACCTGCTAAGACGCTCTTCTCGATCACAACGACTACGCGCGATCATCGGACCCACTACCGCGCCGGGGCGACGACCCGTGCGCAGTCGTGACGTCCTGGTCACATCACTCGGCGATGGCAATGCAGTCACGCACAATGAACCCCGTACTGCCATTCGTATCGCGAAATGTTTATTGTAAATCTTGGAGCATTAAAGTATACTCTACTCGGAGAACTAATAGTCTGTATGGAAGTTGGGTTTCCTCACCCACTCTTGCATCGAATTACTGTTGCCTTAGTCATCGACTAACACGATCTGGCACAAACCGTACACCGTGGGTAGTTATGTATTGCATTGTACAGAACGTATTGTAGTAATACTTTTCTAATTTCCGTCTTATTTTGGTTACCTAAGGCTTGGATTTACAGCTACTCCGCGCGAACAAATACGTACCTACTGAGTTCCTATCGTGGTGTTACGAATGGAAGCAGTAATAATCATCCACCATAAAATTAAAGTGACAATTTGATTTTCATCGGTATATTAGTACATATAAAATTATCGATTTGGGTTTATTTTACCCTTTCCCAAAGAAGATGAGTGTCCGAGATGAATTCGACGTAGCTTCGATGAGGTCAGGTGTCGCCGGGGTCGAGTGTCGATGAGGTCGGGAGTCGAGGACGTCGGGAGTTGATGACGTCGGATGTCGAGGACTCCAGCGCGTTTAGGCTTCGGGGGACTTCGCGATGTTCATTCTTATATTAAAGAATAAAACGAAAACGATAAAACCAAACTGGTCAAATCCTCTTATTGGGCGAAAGTGATGGAGGATTTCAGTAGTGAACATTTCAACACCCATAAGTGGAATCAGCACTAAGCAACATTCGGATGTTTAATCATGCACATTTCGGGGCCAATTATCCTAAATCACACGATTTGGGGATTGGTCGCTCCAGTAAAAGGTTATTTTCACTTTTAAAACAGTGATTTTGGAGAATGTTCGTACGGATCAAGTCGTTGGTCCTTTAACGTAAAGGAACAACGATTCATCAGTATCTCAATAAGAATGTCGTCCCTTTGCCAGGCTTGTAAGGGATCTGTCGGGAGAAGGCACCCCGGCAGCGCCAGCCGGGGATTTTTCAATGGCTCTCTCCTCCCGAACTGCTCTGCAACGGAGACTTTCCTCTCTCAAGCGACACGTGCGTCTTGATGCGGCGGCGCGTGAGACCAGCTGAGGTGGCTCAGGGCATTAATTGATGTCGCTGCAGTGCCTCTGGTCGGGAGGTACTAGGGTTCCAGTACCGACGGTGACGAGGAGAATTCTAACGGCCGGCAGCTCTAATTGGTAGTTTTTCGTGGTTTCTTCGATCAACCCCAGGCGAATGCCGGAGCAGTACCCTAACAAACGAGCCACGGACCGCGCGCGATCATTCCTTCCTCTCCCTTGTTCTATCCTCACCCTTTACACACCCTTACACTATCGTGCACTACACTTCCACTCATGCCGGGGGACCGGTCGGGAGAATATTGCGTGTCCCGGCTGGGGCTACGCCCCCTGGTGGGAGATACCTGGTTAGGGAAACCCCGCTAGCCTAGGTCGGCGCCGGATTTCGTCATACAGCGGGAGGAAATCGCCACCTTCCGAGCAAAAAACATGCATTACTCTTACGGGACTAATGACTGGTAGTTGACGTGCCCGGAATCATTAAACAATCAATCAATCAATTGGCGGCGGATCTCTCCACCCATCGGAGCAGATCTTCGCCACCTCTCGCTGTACAAAAACATGCACTACACCTACGGGACTAATGACTTGAGCCGTTGACGCGCCCGGCAACCCCAGTCAATGAAAGAGCCAATCAATGGAGCTGCGGCTGGAGGTGAGCGTGGGAGAGCGAGACGCGACGCGCCAGCGCCACAGCGCTTCCCGTCCCCTCTTCTTCCTGCGGCGCCGCCCGCGCCGCCGCCGCCGCCGCCGCCGCCGCTTCCTCCACGCGGGCGCTGCGGTCGAGCGCGGGCGGCGCGGCGTAGGCGAGCGACGCAGGCGGCGCGGCGCGGTGGTCGCGCGGGGCACTCTCGTGCTGTTGGTACTTTTACGCCAAGGATGGGGAAAAAACTTTTTTTTTTTTTTTTTTTTGCAAATGAAATATTGGTTTATTGATGACGTGTTGTTGGCGTGTTGTTGACGTATTGTTATTCCAAAGAAAAGAATTAGCGGCGTGTTTTGGGGTAGTAATAGAATGATTTATCACTCAGTCCCCCCTTATTTTTTTCTTTCGTTTGCTCTGTTATACTTTTATTTATCGTAGTTTAAAATTATATATTTTTTAATAATATTTCAATTACCTATTAATTAGTTAATAGCTGAGTGTATTTTTTTATATTTTGTATGTTTTGCCTCAGGTCATTAATGATGATGGGGGAAGCCATTGAATGCCACTCTTACAATACAAACTAATGTTGTCCGAGGAAACGCCTGTAACTCTTTTATTTCAAATAAAAAACCAAGTGATCGTGTTGTTTCGATTAAACCAGTTTCTGGGTTTAAATTTTTTTTTTGATTAGGAGAAGTTTTAAAAAAAAGTTAGTTTAGAAACTCTCTATTCGAGGGGGAGGGTTGAAGCCATTTTTTAGAAAAATTGATAATGTTGTGACTTTGTGTAAAGTACCACCAGAAATCAAAGAATCCTATTTAAATTCAGTGTGTCGTGCCACCCGTCAGATCGACTGAGGAATATCACATTTATTGATAACTGTTTAGGCGTTAGCATAGTTCTCAGAGACACAAACGGCTGTTTTGCCGTAAACCAATTTCCCTGTATCAACAACCCATAAAACTTGAAATCAGATTTCACAACTTATTGGAGAATGTTATTTAAATCATAAAACATGAAGATTTAACCACTTTCACGGTAATAGGGACCCACAAGATGAGTTTTTCTGTCGCAAAATGGCCGTATTTGCTGCAGTAATACATAAGTTTCTCTATACTGCGTAATAGTATGGAAAAAATAAAAAAGGTAACCGGTTTTGAATGAAAAAGAATTTAATACAACCAGTTTTTTTAACTTGAAATTTTCTTTTGATAATGCCTACAAATACCAAATTTTACACCATTCAACTGGTCTCCTTGCTCTTCTTTCATGATCACATCAATAAAATAATGCTGGCAATACAGCATTGATTAACAAGCTGATGCCGCGTTTTCCACTCCGTTCTAAGAAGAATAAATATTTGATATTGTATATTGGAATCAGTACCTGACTTGGTTTCCCGTAGTCCGCATAAGTTATTTTCTTTGTATTATTTAAGTTATGCAGATAGTCAACAAATCACTTTTTCAATCGTTGATGTTAATTTATTCAGTGAACAAGATGAGGACAAAAGTCGTATTCACCTATCAGTATTTATTTAATTTGCAGAGATTTTCTTTTAAGATGCGACAAGAAAACAATACCCAATTGTAAAAATATATTCTGCATATTTCAGGATTAATTAGGAGACAAAAGACAAACCATGACTTTCACATCAGATATGTTGTGTTTGTATCGAGAAGTTTTCAATGTAAGAGAAAGGTTTTCAGTTTTTCAAAGTTATGGATGGAAATCACAATTCATATTCGTTCCTAAACATGGTTATTCAAAACTAAAACATCGATATTAATAAAGTATTGTCCCCCCAAAACATGTTTTAATTATCCATTTTATTAAAACTGAATTAGTTAGCATTAATGTTCACACGGGGAGATTTAATATGAAGGAATTAATAATACGAAATTTCTAAATATCGTGCATAGCTTTGTTCAAATAATTTCTTACAATCTCTAACATTTAATCGTAGAATTAATCATACCAATGAATCGAAGTAGCTTATAATGCTATACTCTTGTTCAAAAACACCCAGCACCCAATGGCCTTACATGTTACTTCCCTACAGTATATGAACTGGTAATATTGTAATTGCAAATTGTAATCACCGTAAAAAAATTGCAGTTATGAATGATACAAATAGTTAGAATTTAGTACAGCTACATTTTTTACGATTTTTTGCTAACATGCAATGCGCTTTTTTGCTAAAATGCTTTTTGTTTTTACATTTTTTGCTAATACTCTTTTCTGCAAATATCAAGGTAAACTCTTGTTCATATTTAACGCAAATACAATATGTCTGAGAGAATGCTTTTAATTACTGTGCTATCATTAAATTTTTCAAATAAAATTGCCCTCTAGGGCGAGGTTTTACTGTTCTTTAATATTCTGAAACCGAAAAATTAAGGAAATTTTAAAAAATGTACTTTAGGCGGCAATAGATGGCAGCAGGCAAGAGTATGTGGCAAGTTCGAATAGCTAGCCGAGACCAAAGCAAATAGAAAACTAATACGAGAAAGTCTGTGCCATTCTGTAGCACCACTAGTCTCGACTGGTGGACCGGATGGAGTCTAATTGAGAGAGACGGATGAACGGACGGAGCTTTCTCGTGTATTATTACGATTTAGTATTCTGTAGAAGGGCACACGTGTACATGTGTAGAATCTTTAGTTTTCAAACTCTAAGGTTGGTCGTTCAGAAATAAATGTCAGCTTCCTACTCAATCAAATTTCGTGATTATTGCTTTAAATCAAAAGTAGTCAGCCAAGAGTGTTATCGTTTGCAATTATTAAGAAATTGTGTCGTGTAAAAAATAAATGTTAATATCTTAAAATTAATAGAATTAAAATTATTAGAATGAACGCTTATCTGCCGTCATTCATTTGTTTTGTAGTTTGTAAGAATTGCTATCTATCAAAGCAGTTGACGTCAATTCTCTAACGTGAGCAAACGTGCGTAAGTGTGAGGTTACACTGAGCAAGGCAAAGATTGCGAGGATTTTAAGTTTGAAGACTGAGTATTAGTGAATTCAAAGACTAGGAGTGTTCATAGACACATGGCCCAAGATTATTTTGAAACACGCTTCCCTTAAAAAAATTCAATGATTATAATTGAATAGGTGATTTTAAAAGGGAAATACGTCCCTTCGTCCCTTCGAGAAAGTTTGGATATGCATGCCATTCGTTATTCCTCATGCTGTAGGTCAGTGTAAAACTGAATCTTTTCCAGCTTAAAGTATGTTTTCTATTGCCAACTGAAGTTCTAATGACTGGAAAAAATAAATAAGATCAGGACTAGATTCTGATCCTCACACAGAAGAACTACTGTTATCAGCTATTAACGCCTAAATCTTCGTGACTGTAATGAGATTGAGGCCATCAACACTTCAAAACTCTTTTCGAACAATTTTATGAAAACTAAGTCTCTTGCACGTCCTGACAGTTATAATTGTGAGCCCGTGACTCTTTTCAAGTTTTCCGAGGTTTCTCCAATCAACACCAGGCGAATGCCGGGGCAGTATCCTAACAAACGGGACACGGACCATGCACGACCTTTCCTTCCTCTTTCTTTTTCTATCCTCCCCCTTACCTGCACCCACATGCATTACACTATCACACTTGTCGGGAGACCAGTCGGGAGTCTTTAAGCTTGTACCTAGTTGGGGAAATCCCAGTAAGCGGACGAGTAGGTCGGCGCCGGATCTCGCAATCCTGCTGAGAATGATCACCGCCACATCGTGCGACAACACCTACGACATGCACTACACTTACGGGACTAATAAGTTCAGGCGCCAGGAATCATCAATCAATCAATCCACTATCACGAGGGCGTTGGCGGCGGCGATGCTGTAACGGTTAGCGTATTGAAGTGATATACCCAAGTCCGCAGGTTCAAACCCGATCGAAGCCGTGGATTTTTAAGGGGTAAAAAATCCTTCAAACGCCGTCCTTCGTAGGGGAAGTAAATCCGGATGTCCCATGTCAGTAGATTTACTTGCATGTAAAAGATCCTCAAGCCTACATGACGCCTCTGAGCTAAATTCAAAATCGCCTGTTTCGTCGCCCAAGAAATACCTCCTTCCTCTGCTAGTTGGTGAAAGGAGCGTAGCGAAATTTGCGTGGTGACGCGACACGACGTGGACACGAAAAAGCGGGCCTCATGGCCCGAGTCTCGTCACGTAAAATAAGGCATTAAGTCAATTCAATTCACCAGAGTCATTAATATCTCCATGTTTGCTCGTCTTTATCCCCCCCCCCCCGTCTCCACCGCCGGCTCCTCATCCGGGCAGCCTGTGACCCCTCCGCGCCCCCCGCGCAGCCCTGACTGGGGCAAGGTGAGGTGCCCGCCCGCTCGTCTGCCGCGCCGCGCCGCGCCGCCCGAGCGATGCTTCTCTTGAAACGTGTTACGTAAAAGAACCGCTCCGGAGTGACCTCGAATCTCTCGAGTGAGAGTGCGTGTGGGATCGATTGGGGCAGCAAGAATGCGCTTCCTGTTCGAACGTAGCCGACGCGACGCGACTCGACGCGACGCGAAGTAACGTAACGTGACGCGACGCGACGTAACGTAACGTAACGTGACGTGGCGTGACGTGACGTGACGTGACGCGACGTGTGGAAGACGGCTGCTGAACCCAGGCGACTCCGATCTGGAGGGATCGCCGGTTCGATTCTTATGCGGGGAGTGGACTTTCGTTCGCGTGGGCGTGATGCGACGGGCGTTAGAAGATGCAGTCGTTTTCTTCTTGTCCTCCCTTGGTGGAACCGTGAAGTGACCGAACTAATCTCGGGTGGGATGCGATTTTGAAGTCCTTCTTTCCACGTCACGCTGATACATCTGGAGCTGCCGTATGCGCCAAAAATTTGATTAATCGAAATTAGAATTCTGCGTCCCTGACAGATGTTTCTCGGCGAGATGCAGGAAGCGCGAGTAGACAACGTTCTATAAAATGTATTTGTCAGATTTCGATGGCGTAACGCGTGCGACCTATGAAATATGAACAAGAACGTGGCTATGATTACTTCTGCTTCGCAAACATTCCGACTATGTGGTTTTCAATCAGCAAGAAGGGGCGGGTAAGTTTGAGAATTCACGGCAGATAACCAGAAGTCCTAGGAGCGCAGCATTACATTGCTTTGTAGCAAAGACTATTCCAGAAATATATTGATAAACTTGTATCTGAAATGTTCCGTTTCGGTGTATAAATATATTACAATATAACGAAATACTTGTATATTAGAAATATATAGTAATATTTAAATATATTAAAATATGTCGCGAGTTGAGGGGGAGAGGGAGGACCCCACCAACTACTAAAATATGCAATGTTAAAGTGTTTTTCATTCATTAAGAAAATCTTGTAAATTCTAAAATATATTATTGAACGTAAATATCTTGTTCCTGTATGTATGAGTATTTACAAGAAAATTATCTCCCTGAAAATCAAATACTGTAATTATAGTTATTTGGAAGACCGATAATACTTATTAGTTATTGAAAATAAGCAGGCAAGTACGTAGTAGCAAGTTATTTCTTGAGCTAACTTTGAAAAAAAAGGGAAAAAATACAACCTGAGAAAAATATGTCATGAATATCATGAATAGGCATGAATCAATAGTCATGAATCAAGGCATTCAGGAATATCCAGTTCGTTCAATTCTTATTTCTTTTATGACACGGACTGACTAATCTCCTACGTTATTTGCAACCTTTCAAACCTTTCTGCTGATTTTGAATGAAGGTGCGGATGGAAGGTATGGTCGGGAGTCCATCACCCGCGGGTTTCACCTGACCCTCAATTCGATTGATTATTTTTTGTTTTGTGAGAGTCACTGCTGTGCTCATTAGAACTTACACGTTGTATGTTGTAAGGGAGAGAGAATGAGAGAGAGGGACGGAGAGGGAGAGAGGGAGAGAGAGAGGGAGAGAGAGGGAGAGGGAGGGAGAGGGAGGGAGAGAGAGAGGGAGAGAGAGGGAGAGAGAGGGGGAGAGAGAGGGAGAGGGAGGGAGATGGAGGGAGAGGGAGGGAGAGGGAGGGAGAGAGAGAGGGAGAGAGTGGGAGAGGGGAGAGAGATGATAGATAGGGACAAGGATGAGGAAAGAAAATCTCGTGGGTTCCATGGCCCATTTATTAATTTCTGCTCCGGTATTCGCCTGGTGATCGGAAATTGGTTTGATGGCCACAAAAAACTACCGATCAGAGCAGCCGGCCGCTAGAAATCTCCTCCAGCCAGCGGCTGAATTGGACCTAGCTACGTAGAGCTAGTCCCTCGTCGGGTCGCGAAACCTTCGACTTTCCGGGTGCAGCGAGTGCAGTGCCAGCAGTCGTTGCCCTGGATCTTCGCAGCGGGTTGCACTCGGAGGCACAATGAGGCGCCTTTGCCGAAGTAGGTCATCTAATGCGAATATAAAGGGGCCAAGTGCAAAACACTGGACGCATCAATTCTTCGTATTCAGGTCAGCGGATCCGGGCTGTGAGACCGTCCCCGGTGCCCAGTGCATTGACGTGTGAGGGGAAAGTGGTCGGCGAAATGGGACGGGTAGGTGAAGGTTAAAGTGTCTCTCAATCAGCCTCTTAGGTATGGAGGTCTCTACTTGGTTATGTATTCTCAATCCGGCAACCGTCACTCAATGAGGATTAAAATCCGATCAATGTACTTGTCTTGTCCAGGAATACTCTATCCGCTTTAATTTTTCTTATTATGACACCGCCATTCCGAATTTATAATGTACACACGTACGTATCCAAATACTTGTATTGTAACTACTAATATTATTGAAACATTCTCAAATTGGGTATAATAGGATGTTTCTAGGACGGAATAATTTTATTTTATTTAAATGAGAATAATTATTACAATTTGACACTTGTTATTAAATATTTTAAAAAATTATAACATAAAACAATACGTCTGAGATAAGTCAGTATTATATTATTTAAAAGAGATACCAACCGCACATTTTTCTGGTGATAATTTTGTTGCTTTATGACTAATTGGTAGTTATAGCCCACCAGAAGATTTCAAATTTAGCCTCAAGCAGAAAAACAGTATTTCCTTAATTCTGTTCAATCCTTGATTTCACTCTTATATAACCTGGCAATTTGGTGAATTGTTATACGATATTTAAGGAAAAGCTCTGCAAGACATCTGGAACCATGTAAACGGTTCAACGTAGAGTAATTGTATTTTTAGTTGTATTATTAAACGTATAATTACCACTCCTTATATTTTTATTAAATAATGAAATATATCGGATGTGAGTAAAAACATTTAATGGAAAATAGGCCCTGAATTGAAGTTGCGCCCGTCTCTTCTTTTAGGTTGCGGAGGCCTACGGCTAATTATGATTACAGAATCCGCGTTGTGACCGGAAGCGAGAGAAAACCCAAACCCTTAATTGAGTAATGACACTATTCTCCTTGCGAAATTCGGGTGCATAAGCTTGAAAAATAATTGTGGTATTTTATGTGGTAATAATACTTTTTTGTTATTATTTTTTTGTGAAATTAGTATAAAGGGGATAAAATGTAATACTACGAGTAGTAAGATATTAAAGTAGAAAAGAAGGAACATCGTAAATCAATAGTCCATTACCTTTGAATACAATACGCTATGTCGATAACATTCTGCAATCATGTTGCACAAGAAGCGCCATGCAAAGAGAGTACTTGGGGGCATCATAAGGAGTAATGCTATTAACGTGAGGGTTTCATCTTGATGGTCTTAAAGATAATTTTTATAAAGTAAAGTTCAATGAATTTTTCAACCAAACATTTGTATTCTTTATTAAACTTGAGCGTCCAACAGTGGGCTCGAATATCTTTTTAAGTGAAATACACTCTTTGAAAACAATTGTTCAATAAATCCATGTAAGAGTAATTCTTCAATGTGATTGTTCATGGATCTCAGTATTGCTTTTTTCATTGAAGAAATGGTTCATACGTACACATTTACTCATAAAAAAGTGTTGTTTTTTTTCATTTATTTTAAGTTACAAATGTACCTATTACCTGCGTTCCTACAAACCAGAAACACGATCACACGGAAATTCATCTGGAGTTATGCATTACTCTTTTCGTGATTTATTTGTACAGTGTAGATGAGGCAGGAAATATTGCGTATGTCAGTCTGTTAGAAAAGCTGAGTTGTTGCTACGATATAAGCTTGGTATTTTCGGAGAAACCTTTCAAATCCACCAATCACATCAGCCGGCCGCTAGAATTTTTTTTCAGACAGTGCTTAAATTCGTCTCAGCTAAGTGGTGTTTCTCGAAAATCTGCCACCTTCAGAACTCGAACCCAAGACCTCTCTATCAACGATGCTGCACAGACAACACTTCTTGCCGAGCTATCGCCGCCGTGTATGCCTTATACTTTCTATGTAAGGTTCACTCAAAGACTTCCTTCATACGACGCATGTAGTGTGAAGTTTCGCCGGCACCTTCAGGATAGATGGCTCAGGGAATCAACTGATGTCACTGCAGTCCTTGTGACCGAGAGGTCCTAGGGTTGGAGTCCCCGACGGTGGCAGGATTTTCGACTTCAGCTAGGTCGGGTTCAGTCGCTGTCTGGAGGAGAATTCCAGCAGCCGGCTGCTCTGATCGGTAGGTTTCCGGGGTTTCTCCGATCAACACCAGGAGAATGCCGGAGCAGTATCCTAACAAACGGGCCACAGACTGCGCGCGATCTCACCTTCCTCTTCCTTGTTCTATCCTCTCCTCTTACACACACACTTACACAAACACGCACTACACAATCACACATGCCGGGAGACCGGTCGGGAGCGTAGAGCTTGTCCCGGCTGGGGCGGCGCCCCACTAGTGGGGAGATACCTGGTTACGGAAAACCCCGCTAGCCCACGGTAGGTCGGCG